>CM021248.1:14658810-14904761 GCA_010577795.1 Isatis tinctoria | reverse complement strand
ATTTTAGGTATGGATTTGGGATTTAGGATTGATTGTGATTTGGGGGTAAGGGTTTCGGTAAAGGGGAAAGAGGATGGGGAAGTTGTGAATTTTTTAAGTTCTGGGGGGTAAAATAGTTATCAACCATTCCTCTTTGTTGTAACAAAAATTCCAAATTCAAAACAAAAAAATGGGGGTAAACAAGCTCTTTTTTTAACCGAGAAGGGCTATAGAGCCATTGATCCTTCGTCTTCCTCTGTTGCAAGACCTGAAGCTTCTCGGAGGTAAGCTTCGTTCTTCTCTTCTTTCTTATCAAAACATCGTTCCTTTATTAAGTTGATAAGAGTTTCTCGGTTTGTTGGTTTCAGAGTTATTGGTTTTCAGAGTTATTGTTTTCAGAGTTATTGGATCCATCTTGTGAGATCTGTGAAGAATCCTACATATTGATAAAGATGTCTGTTGCTGGTCTGGGATAGTTGTGGAAATATGAAGAGACTCCCGAATCATACTGCCACAACAGTTCCTGACAAGTAGCAGCCTTCTTTCTGCCAATCTTACACTTATATCTATCAGACTTCCAGATATATAAATTATGGGTATGATTTTCTATTCAATGTGTTTGATTTAAATAGATTCTTGATTATCCATGCGAATCCTGTGGGCTTACTGAATTTCTATCTTCAAAACACACATTGATAGTCTGTGTATGAACATTTGATTGTTTTATTTTTTTTTTGCGAGGACAAAGAAATTTATCTGGACACAAGCAAAAGCCAAATTATACGTTTAGGTATGAATATTCTCTTATATCAGCTCAATTTGTTATATAAATTAGTTGATTATACATGTTATGTTTTTTTTCTTTCGATATGAATAACTAATCAAATTTTAACATTGTTTTGCGAGAAACCTTGAAACAATGTGTTTCAAGTTTGAAAGATGAGATGGCATACTCTGCTGAACAGGTGGTATTAATGGCTGCACTTGATAATCAAGTTCTTAAGTTAAGTTTTTGAATCACCTATAGAATTTTTTAAATATGAATCTCACAATATCACATTGTTATAATTTTAACCGTACTCATATATACATCAAATTGACATGTGCAGAAGCATCAACTACCCAGAGCTGATAATCGTGACAATCTTGGGAGTTCAATCCATGGAACGTGGTGAAGAAACAAAGAAGTAAGTTACTTGTCTAATCAAATGAATTTTTTTTACAATTACATGTCCTGTTTTTTTTGTTGAAATAGAATTGTACGTGAGCGATAATTTGAAATAGAATATTACATGTCCTGTTTTTGTTGTTGAAATAGAATAATTTGTCTTATGAAATAAATAACTGGTAAAAATCAATTAAAATAACAAAGTATTGTCCAAAGTCAATAATAAGAAATAACTAAAAACACTAAAAGGCGACGGAGATTGAAATCTTTTTCCGTCAGCTCCATGTTTCATCTTCTTCCAAGCCCTTGAAAACTTCCTTAAAAACTACATTCATTGTTTGTCTCTGAGGTTTCCCATCCTTGTCGACAATCAAAACTCTCAATCTTTTCCTTGATGTAACCCTAGACACAGCAACATATAGCTGTCCGTGTGAAAACACTGGCTTAGGTAGGAAGAGTCCTACTTCTGTTAGGGACTGTCCCTGGCTTTTATTGATTGTCATGGCAAAAGCAACAGATAGTGGCAATTGTCTTCGCCGCATTTTGAATGGCAATCGAGCATCCGAGGGACTTATGCACAGTCTTGGGATAAGAACTATTTCACCAACCTTCTCTCCTGTGATAACTCTAGCCTCAACCATAAAATCAGTCATCTGAGTGATCTGGAGTCTTGTTCCGTTCATCAAACCACCTGTATGATCAATATTCCTTAACAACATAACAGGACAGCCCACCTTCAATCTGATACGGTGGTTTGGTAAACCTGCAACTTTGATAGTGTTGAGAAAATCAGTAGTGAGAGCCTCATCGTTAGCTGATCTTTTATCATTAGGATCCAGACTGTCTGAACTTAGATAGATCCTTTCTTCACCTTCAAGAATAGATATAGTCTGTTAGGTAAATAAAAAGAACAGAACTTCTGGCTATTTAAAAATATAACTTCTACACTTAAGTATATGTACTAACCATCAAGCTTGTCCTGCATGTGCTCGTTTATCATACTGACATCTTCATTAGTTGGACATAAAATTGCCCTCTCTTGGAAAAACTTCGGTTCCTTCATGTTTTTTAGCTCCGAAGCATCACCATACACCGCTTTGCTTATTGCTTCTATAGGATCATTGACGTCAGTAATCAGAAACTCCTCTGGAATATCTATTAGAGCCTCACCATCATTAGGCTCTGCAATCTTTCCATCACCCACATCTAGTATCCATTCTGAGAATCCTTAAGCTCTTTTGCCTCTTCAATAGACAAATTGTTTGAAATAAGACGCATATTCTTTGTCAGTTTCAGCACTTGACAGTGTTCCCAAAGATAGGATGAATTAAGTGAAGCCATTACTATTTCTGCCCTACCACCTCCGTTAATTACAGGTAGAATTTGCCTGAAGTCACCACCAAAAACAACGACCTTTCCACCAAAAGGCTTGTTTCTACCTTTACCAATTATATCCCTTAGACTTCTATCCAAAGATTCAAAACAGTGTCTGCTCATAATGGGAGCTTCATCCCATATTATGAGAGATGCTTCCTTCATCAAATCAGCAACATCTGTTCCGTGACTAATATTGCATGTGGAGAACTCGTCCGGATTCAATGGGATCCCAAATCTGGAATGAGCTGTCCTCCCACCTTGTAATAGAAGAGACGCGATACCACTAGAAGCCACGTTCAAAACAATATCTCCTCTGCATCTAACTGCAGCAGAGAGTATTCTCCAGAGAAACGTTTTTCCAGTACCTCCAAACCCATAAACGAAAAATATTCCACCATTTTTACCAACCACAGCGGTCATGATCTTATCATAAACTTTCCTCTGTTCATAAGTCATCTTCTCAATGTCTCTGTCATGATTTCTTTTCAAATGCTCACGATCATAGCTACGTTCATCAATGATCAAGACATTTTCATGGTCTTTACCTTCAGGTGGTGGCTTAGGCATAGATCTATATCTATGAAGTGAACTCCCATTTCTTTTCATAAGCTGCTCTATCTCTTGGAGGGCATAGTTCTTTTTCTCATCGTCACTTAGGGTGAGTCCAGCTCAGTTTTACAAAGTTTTACAAAAAAACTCATTAGAAATACATATTTAAAACTGTTAGTGCATAATAGTAGACCATAGCTAATATAACACATTTGCACATGGGCGATTCAGTCGGACTCTGATGTTGTGCTCAATATCTTCTGAAAGGAAATGCCATGTCTTCTCCCACACGACCTCTGGCTGAGATAAAGTATCAGAAAGGAGCATCACCATAAAAACTCGTCTCATGGTGTTTGCTGAACTAACAAAACTCCTCCTTACTATATCATCAATATACTCCTGATCATCCTCTAATAATCCCCGAGCATAGCAAGCTTCTTTATATCCTTCATATAGAACTCCATTGAAAGTCTTTATTTCATCGAAGCTTCTAGGACCTCTGACATAGTTCAGCAACAAACGAAGATAATAGGCATCTTCCACTTTTCTTGGAGCATAATTAATTCGGCCAACATTAAATCGCTTTTTACTTCTCTGAAACTTTTTTTCACTCCTCAGGAATCTATAATAATTCGGAATCTGAACATAAGTTAGAGTTCTTGCAAAAGAATCCACTTTACACAACTCAAACCAGGCTAAGAACATGGTATTTTCGATGAGTTTGCGATTCACAACTGCTTCTAATTTGTCGTTCCCTCTGAAAACAACATTCTGTTTATTGGGTAGATGGAAGGAGAGCTTCTAAACTGCTGTAGATCGATAATGTATAGGATATTTTAATAGTCTCCAAGCAGCTTCACATGCAGAAACATACCTTCAATGAAAAAACGATTTAGAACCAACAAAATCTGCAGATATTATGCACGCCTTTGTAATTATAATAGAAAACTTAAACCAAAGTTGATTAAGGTAATACCTGCAGTCAAAAAAATCTTTTATTTCGTTTGGTTTCGCACTACCTTCCTGCAATGTCCCTGGTGGTTCAACAACAACCGCCACACGATCTTGTCATTTGTTGATATACTTGAATAAGTACTTAATAGAGCCAGTTTGATTACACCACTCAACATTAATATGAGCTTTGTACCTTTTAGAAAGCCTCTTGTTATAAGGAATGACATATCTGTTGTCACACTTAAACCCATTCTTTTCAACAAACCTTTCTTTCTGATCCCTTTTTCTGTAAACCGGAAACCCTTCTTTGTTAATAGTGGTCTTCTCTGCATAAGGCTTTGGGTATAGCTTATCACATGTTCCACTCTCCATGCATGGTAAATTCCTGTTAGCAGCTCCACAAGGTCCATGAATCATCATTTCTTTAACAACTTCATACAGATCCGGGTCTTTTGTTTGTCTGGGATCTCGGCTGATATTATCTTGTCTATGTCTTCAGTCGTGGGGAATTTCGATGTTGAATCCATAAACAACAAAATGTGAGCATGTGGAAGACCTCTCTTTTGGAATTCAATGGTATACATTGCTGCATTAGATGATACAAAAATGTTAGAAATTAAACTCAGAGTTTAGAGAACCACTATTAATTAAAATTTAAGAAACATAGTTAGAAAAAATTTAGAACTCACATGAAACTGTTTTTCCCAAAAGGTTTTTCTTTGTCAAATCATTCATCAGAGAATTAAGTTTCATCTTAAACATCTTGCAGATGACATCTGGCCTATCCTCACTCTTTAAATCTACTTTCTCCATTTTCCTATTGATCTCTGGCCACTTTGGATTACATGTAAATGTAATGAAAAGATCAGGAAACCCAAAATGCCTGCATATAGCCATGGCATCCAAGTAGCAGTTCCTCATGTATAGGTCCACCAACAAAAGAAGCGGGCAACAGAAACTCTTTCCCCTGTCTGTCCAAATCTTCAACACCTGCATTTTCTGACTCTTTTATTGAGTCGTAGCTATCTGAACGAAGAGCTTTCTGGTTCTTCTTCAAATAACGTAGCCTATTAGTTTCTACCATGGTGAAAGCATCTACCAGAAATTGTTGGAACAACCTTCTGGATTTTAGTAGAGTCTGACACTCGTTTTTTCTTTCATGAATCCGGAATGCAAACCACTGTCTCATATATATATCTTCGTATGTTCCCTTCTTCTCTTTTTCACAAACTTTCTTAATCCCAAGCCTAAAACCATCCTCACCATACATAAATATCAGTGGATATTGTAAAGGAAGATATGAGACATGAACCTCGTTAATTCTTTTTAGCCGACCAGATCGTCTTTCCAAAACAATATCTCTCCTAGCCAGGTCGAAGTTAAAATCTCCAGGAATTAGCGCCGCAACTTCAGAGGCAGTGGGGATATTATATGTCCTTCCATCTGTAGAACGATCACTGACTATTCTCATATGGAATACGTCATCTGGATTAGTATCAAACCTCTGTTTCGCTGTACGAAACTTCTGAACATAGTTGTTTTGATTCAGAGTCTGAATTAGAGAGGCTATAATTTCGCTTTTGAGTGAGTCCTTCTTCTTGGTGGAAGTTGCTTTTTTTGACTTACTGCATATGTTTCCACGAAAACAGAACACAATAAGAACAAAATTTGAAATATTTTATATGAAATTAGTTAGAACGTTAGCTAGCATAATAAAAGTTTACTATGAAGTATACCTCAAGGCTGTTGCTCTGTTTTGAATCTCATTTTCTGTGTCCACAATATAGAGCTGACCAAACTTTGCGTAATCTCCTCTCAGCGGTTTTAAACTTCCCATCAAATGATAATTCTCTCCATGAAGTTGAAACATCTGTGGTCCACGCCCTTTTCTAATAGAGTTTTCGACACTTCCACCCAGAGAAGTGAATGAGAAAGACATGTTGTAAGCCCTGAGATTTTTTTGAAAATGTTTACTGAGTTTATCATTGCCCTCAAGTAAATTCTTCAAATAAGCTGGTGACTCCTTCAAAAATGGCAACTTGACTTGGCCTTGCAGACAACATGTTGAAAAAGTAGGATTGACTGATTTCCTGAATTTGTTTATTCGTTCTCCATACCACATTAGAGCACCACAATACTGACATGTGTATGTATCATCTCCCTCATCAATGTATACTGCATTTTTACACAAACAATAAATTTAGTAAACCATCATAATTCTCTTATATGGATGCAAATAGCAGAACAATATCAATACCGTCTGTATTCCTTGCAACAGGTTTGGGTCTTGTTTCGCTAAATACTTTTTTAAATATTTCTGCCATTTCCAGCACTCGTTCCCTTTGAGTTCCTGTCTGAATAAGATCATTTTTTTCTGAATCGCTGTCTTCCTCTTCGGTGTCACTACTTTCTTGGCTACTACAGTCAAATATCTGTTCTTCATATTCTTCATCTGTTATTCAAGTAAAAAAAATTATTATTCTTAACAAACAAATTTAGGATCATAACCGAATTGAAGTAAATTCTTTTCATTCCGCACTTAAGCAATACCTTCGGTGGAATCGTCATAATCTACATTGTTGTTTTCCCCATCAGATATTACGTCTTCTTCAATCTCATTATCTAAACAAAATTCACTTGTCTCAGGAGTCTTAGTAGAGTTTCCTTGTATATTACTTATGTCATTGAACATCTTTCTTGACAGAGTCCGCAGTTCAGTAAGATTGCTTCTCTGTGTAAGATTGCTGGTCTGTGTCACTGAAATTAGAAAGAAATGTTAGATTACTTTGTGTTTTTAGAGAGCTATATGTAGTAGATAATATAGGTGAAGTGTATATCGAACTTACAACATGAAAGCCCCACTGTTTTAGACTTCTTAGCCATTTTTGAAACCCCATCGTTTTCTTTGTCAGCACCTACATTGATTTCATACCTGAATTAGCAATACTTGACCATTTTAAACGAAATAGGATGTAAAAAGTACAGTCAAAGCATCATACCGTTCATGACTTTTCTTTTTCCTGTATGAGTTTTAGGTGTAGAATAAGTACTTTCGATTGGTGATTGTTGAGATTCAGAATCCTTGATGCTTGTAACATCTGATAAAATTCTACTAAAAGTAGAATGTAGTGGTATAGAAGCCGTAAGATTGCTGCTCTGTGTAATATTGCTGGTCTGTGTCACTGTAATGCACAAGAAATGTTAGATTACTTTAAGTTTTTATAAAGCCATGCATAGCAAATAATGATGGTGAAGTGCATATCGAACTCACCATCAGAAAATCCCACTCTCTTAGGCTTCTTAGTTATCTTCGTCGTAACATTGTTTTCTTTGTCGGAACCTACTTTGATTTGTAGGCAGATTTTTTAAACTATACAATTTAAAACAAAACTGGATGTAAGAAGTAGTTTCACGGAAGCATACCATTCATGAATTTTCTTTTGCATGCATGAGTTTTAGGGGTAGAATAAGCACTTTCCGATGGTCATTGCTGAGGTTCAGCACCCTGGATGTTTGTAACATCTGATAAAATTGTGCTGAAAGTAGAACGTAGGGGTACAGAAGCCGTAGGTTGTGTCCTGCTTTGTTCATCATTATGAGTCTTTCTCATGCTCTCTTGCCTAATTTTTTCATCCGTGACCGTGTTCCTTTTTCTCATTTTACTTTGCCGTGAGAGTGGACTGCATAGGTTGTTGGTACTCAATCGGATTGTGTTGATAAAAATGTGTATCTTAGGATTTGGATAATAAGATTAGGTAAAGTAATATTTGATTTAGATATTACCAGTACCAGAATCTTTAAATTGCATGGTATGATTAAATTCTAAGGATTTAAAACAATCAATTATTGAAAACCTTATAATCAGGAATGATGCAAAAAGGTTATATATGGGAATTCGATTTTTCTTGTAGATATTTTGTCTATGTTAGTTATTCTTTCCTCTAAGATATAGATTCGTGTCATAGTATATATGTATATGAATATTGAATATTGATAATCTCATATTGTGATTCCTTCTTTTAATATTGGTTTTCCTTTTATACTGTTTTAGTTCCTCACATCTATTCTTGTGCTAATATAAATGCATGTGTTTTTTTCCTTGTTTTTTTCCAGGGAGGACCAATAATTCGTTATCTAAATAGGAAAAAGAATATGTATTCCCGAGTTATTGCATATCCCAGGTAAAAAATCACTTTATTATATTGAAATTTAGTGTATCCGTTACCAATTCCGAGTTAGTAGCAAAGTTTAAAATATGCAAAATTGGAATTGTTTTTTCGAAAATTCAAATAACATTAAAATCCGAAAATAAATAGATAAACCGAAATAGAATAGTTTTGTCTCTGAAATTGAGAGGAAGGGTTGAAATCAAAAGATTAAAATGATCCTAAAATTGGACGATGAGCTTCTACAATGGTTCATCACTTTTTCTCCTTTCTCTTGTCTCCATCCAACGCTGTTTCTTCCGCCGATATCTTCTCTTTTTTATCAATGGGGTGCATGGCTTCTTAGATGAAGAACTTAAATCTGGTAAATCTTCAGATGATCGTTTCGAAGGAGTTGAAAGCGACTCTGAGTTTTCTGCACTTGTTGCTCCCATAAGTCTTAACTACAACAAAAAAAAAGAAGAAAATTTTAGTCTATAATTTTTTTTCATTCCCTTAAGCATATTGGACTATACAAACTATATTAATTGTGTAGCTTATCTTACCTCTTCAGGATTTGCGTATGAGCCAAGGGTGTCTACCTGACTATGATCCTCCGTAATTGTAGCAGACTCATGCAAATTACTCCTATTCCACACTTTTCCACACTTGTAGGTGTCATTTCCATACTCAATGTTTTCTTTCTTGATTAAAACACCGAATTCAAAACTCTGCCCAACCAAATCATTAAGAGCCTGTGGCAATGCTTCAGGATCCTCTATCTGATAGTAAACAAAACATAAGTAATTCACACAAATTTTATTTGAGATAAATTTCGAAACCATAGATGTTATACATACCTCTTCAAATGAACCATTTAGCAACTCTTCTGCAGACTTAGCTATAATCCCTTTAGCAATTGTGTCGAGAAGCAACAAATTTGTATTATTTGTATCATCTCTGACTCTAACATGCAATTTGAACCTAAAGAATGAAGAGGAATTTAGGAAAGACATGTTCAAACTTCTATTGACTACTAAAGCATGGCTAATATTTATAATATGATTAGAAAACAATGTATAAACAGAGTGATATGAAAATTTACTTTGGTGAAACATTTGTGACAAATTTATCACAGAACTCACGGTAGAAAGTAGGAGTGCCTTTCCCAGCGATTTGTCTCTGAATATTGACTACTAAAGCATGGCTAATATTTATAATATGATTAGAAAACAATGTATAAACAGAGTGATATGAAAATTTACTTTGGTGAAACATCTGTGACAAATTTATCACAGAACTCACGGTAGAAAGTAGGAGTGCCTTTCCCAGCGATTTGTCTCTGAACCTTCTTGTTGCATCTTGGGTTATTGTGACCAAAATAGTACCAGGAATAATCAGTGTTAAGGGCATAGATAGTGCATATCACTCTGCAACTCTAGACCTATAAAGATTAACAATATTCATAGTTGTGTTAGTCATATACATTAAAAGAAGGGATCACAATATTAGAAAAATAGATTTCGAATTTATTAAACCCGTACCTCGTTACAATTCAGAATTTCAGAAATGCTTTTCCGAGGACTTTCTTCCCATTCGATTTTTGGTTGAAACCTGGTTAACTTGTCGTCCTTAGATTGGACAACAGTCAATGCAAGACCATCCTTAGGTAACCTAGACAACAGAATTTACGGAAGTTAGGTTGTCTAGTTACATATCCTAAAATCTTACTTGTTTCTCATAGAGTTACAAAAGCTTACTTGTTTTTCAACTCGATGAACTCCGGGAAATTTCCATTAAGCAATAGATCAGACATATCAAACGCATTGGAAATTTGGAAATTTCCTTCATCACCAGATTTGCAGAAATTAGATACTATGTGCAAAGGTTATAAACATAACAAAAAACATCAGAGTTCTCACTTACTAACCTCGATAGATGTTGATTTTTGCAAACCTAATGAGACAAATCACGATTTTATCTCCAGCATTTTCGCAGTAAGAGGATAGTTTGTCCCAAATCTGCCCCATAAACAACATGGCATCCTATTGCTCCTACACCATTCAAAACGAAATAGGTAACGATGAACTGTAGACAATATACTGTAGAAAATATACAGGTAAAACAACTTTGGCCAAAAGACTTACTCTGCATCCCTAAGTTGAAACTCGACTTTCTTTTTCTCTTTTCCTTGACATTGCATAGTTTCGAGTTGACCTATGTCAACCACTTGACCAATGATATCTGCAGTAAGTTATACATATAAGGTGTCAATGTATTTTCGTTATAGATAAAATCGGACACTGAGCCAATTTAAACAAACTTACCAATGAGGAAATGAGTTTTCAAATCGCCACTTGTTACTTGATGAAAACTTTTCAACGATAGAAAGTTTTGAGTTGATCTAAGCTTTGATGGGCTTACTGAAGTGTTTCCAAGGAAACTCATTCTGTAAGTGTGCTCCGTTGGTCTGTATAGACCTGTTGCAGGGGTGAGATTAAAGTTCTGAATCACCTTCCATTCTCCAACGGGAAGAGCTTGTTCGATGCGGGAAACATATTGTTTCCTGCAGGAAGCATGAATCTTCGTGCCCTATTTATTATAACAGATAAGAATACATTTAGTTAGTGTATAAATTACATTAAAAGCTTTTGTATCGTGTGTTAAATATAAAGCAACTTACAGATTCATCAGCTAATATGAGTTCATATGTCTCTCCTGCCATCGCAGTGTACTGCCGCCAACAATGAAGAACTCTCACTTGGATACGCTATGTGGATTTGTATGGTTTCAAATCTTTGAGATAAGTAATCATTGTTTGTGACACCATTGTTTTAGGTTCTGAATTAGAGTGTGAGACTTTAAGGGTTTTGATTGCGGGGTTAGGTGCTTGAGATTGGAAGATTTTTACTTGGTAATATATGATATATAGTAATAAATTCGGAAAATATTGTAGATGGAAGGATATGGTTATAGTTAGAATTCGGTTAGGTATTAAAATCTTTGCATATCCTAAAAAGATTAGATTACGAATCGAATTCTTGATTTTTTCAATATTTTATAATCGAATTCATTACATTCAATATAATGAATTCACAGAATCGAATTCATTACATTCTATATAATCATAACTATTATTTATACGTAGACCGTTTTATATGGAGATTGGATGATTTCCCTGGATATTTTATCATTATATTAGATTATACGATTTCCAAATATATAGGAGAAGATTTTGTGGTGATTAGTCTCGTATCTTTGATATGGGAGAGTATAATGAGTATAAAAATTCTTCTAACGATTCGGGATACCTAATAAATCTTAACATTGTTAACAAAACCATATCTAGATACTGGAAAAGAATTAAAAAATAGTTAACTAATTATCAATTACTATATCTTAAACCTATATATAAAAACTAATAGTTTGCAATTAAAATATATGTAGATATAGTTTGGTAACGATGAAAATATTTGTACATGAAATATATTATTTTGTTGTATATTGGTTTATATCATATTGTATCATCATATTGTAAGTACATCAACTCCAACTATTATATCATACTGTAAGTACATCAACTCCAACTATTATATCATATTGTAAGTTTAATAATGTTTTATATCATCTATAAAACCTCACAATGCTACAAATTAAAACAATGACTTTGTATATGTCGTAGCCAAAGTTATTATGAATCACAGTAACCAATGCTATTATATATATTTTCTAGGTTTAGTATCAATGTTGATTTATCAATGTTGATTTATCAATAGGAAACCAAATTATCAAATTTCTATATTTCGAACCGGTTTAACACGAACCGAAACTTCTGAAATGGTAAGAGTAATAATGGTTTATTATTAGTATGGTTATCTAATTTTAATCGTATATCTAACATAAATGCTTAGTAAAATAATTTTAATGATAACATAGCTAATACCTAAGGAATAAGTCCAAGGGTCCAAACAACTTTTTTTAGGTAGATGTATCCTCCCTTAATAGTATAGATAATAGAAACTATAAAAAAACTGTAATTATATATATATATATATATATATATATATAAATTAACCTGTCTCACTATATCATTGAATAATCTAATATATATATATAGACTTAGTTTTAATATTTTCATTTTATCAAGTTAAAATATATCAATCTAATATAAGAATTTTATTTTCCAAGTTAAAAGTTTATATTTTATAAATTATATTTTATTAATATTATATTTGAATTATTTATGTATGTTATAATTTTTTAATAATTGAAGTATGTTCAAAAGCATATTTATTTACTTTGATTTTTTTTATTTAGAAAAGTAATTGATGTGTTATATTATTTACTTATAGTTATTATTTGATTTAATAATTTAATATGTATGATTTTATTTTATTTTCATTTTTAATTAGTAAAGAAAATAGGACCCATTATTTTATATTGTTTGAATACTTATTTAATAGAGATAATGTTAATTTCCATAATCCATAATTACCCTTAATGAAATTTTACAAAATAACTAATATTCAGTGGTATTACATGTAATATAACACATGGATAAATATTTTTTCATAAATGTTTTCTCCTTTAATTAGATCTGCACACCGAAGAAAAACATTGTAATAAGAACAAAAACACAAACTTAAACGGTAAACGGGAGGTTCACCTACAAACATAAATCAAAAACATCTGAGAATTACGACCAATATTATTAAAATAACTTTCCATTCATAAAAGGAAGAGAAAAACCGTTTGTGGATGAGCTACCTGTTTTTGTTTCCAATAGCAATCTCTCTACTGATCTAGATGAACCTGATCTGTGTATCCTACAAAAATAATATAATCATGCAGTCAGTTTCACACCAAAACAAACAAAACACACAAATAACAGCAATATAAAGACACCAAAAATACTAAACAATAACAATGAACGCCATAACAGAAAGCAAAGATATGTGAAGAGCAGATACCTAAAGCTGAAGAGGGTATATATAGGTTTCTAAACGTAGGTTTGATAAAATTATATTATTATTTAACGATCCGATAAATACAATCACGATCTTAACTTTTACTTTTTTTTTAATTTAATTTGTATGATAATGAATAAACTTTTTCGGATGAGATCACGATATATGCTAAAACTTAGATTATACAAATCGTTAAGAACAACAATGTTTTTAATTTTTTTTTTAATATATTCGGTATAAACGAAATCGTCTTGTATTTTTTTTTCATGTAATCTTTTATTTTTTGAATAATATAACCTCTTTTAATCCTTTCATCGCATTTTTAAAAAATTTACAAATCGCTGAAACAACATCGTTTTGTATTTTTTATTTATATACTCGGTGTATACCACATCGTTTGTAGCTTTTTTCTTTTACTCACAGATAATCCTTTTTTGAATAACACTGTAACGACCCGAAACCTGGCCAGTAAGGCCCAATAATTTTTCTGCTGGAAACCCTAGGTGCCTCCCTTATAAATACTCTTCCTTTCCTTTTATTTTCCTACAAAAAAATCAAGTAGCGAAGCTCTGCCAAAATCAATCCGCCGGGAAGGGGTTTTGTCGATTTCTTGCAGCCACCGCATAGACCTATCAGTCTGTCATCGAATCCTAGCCAAAGGTATTTTCAGAAACCAGTTTTCGATAGCTTTTCTTTTAAGCCGTTCAGTAAGACGCTCATAACTTTCTAACCGTTTAGAATCTCGCAAATCCAAGACCGTCATCGGATTCAGGACGACGAGACGAGTCCGTAGACACCAAGATCGTGCCGAGCCGCCTCCGGACGCGCGCTCACGCGCCATCTGAAGATCGCCGCCGTTTGCCACGCGCCACCACCGTTCGCCACGCGCCGCCGTCTTCGCCGGTAAGCCGCCACCGCTCGTGACTCGCCGAGTTGACTCGTTGACTCGCCGGGTTAACTCGTTGACTCAGCGAGTTGACTCGCTGACTCGTTTGACTCGCTAAACCGGCCGGTTCAATTCAATTTTGGTTCAATTCGATTTCAATCCGGTTTAGTCCGATCCGGTCTGGTTTAATCTGGTTTAGGTTCGGTTTGACTTTGACTGGTCTGACCGTTGACTTTGACTAGTTTGACTGTTGACCGTTGACCGTTGACTTTCCCTTGACTTTGACCAATTGACATTTTATCCGTTTTTCACCGTTCGAAGGCCGTTCTCACTCGATTTTTCGTGCTGATTTCAGATTTAACATCCTTTTAAGCATCTGGAGTCCATAAATTCCACTTTTCCAAATTCCAAAGGTGAGGGTGGCTTTCCACAGTATTCCGTACTTTCGCCCTAGAACTTCTAAGATGGGATTTAGAACTATATATGATCTGTTTCTCTGATCGAGTCTAGGTAGTTCTGTTTGTAAATTGGAGATAGGAATATAGATGATTCAACCCATTGATTGTGCATGTTAAAATGATAATTGTTTGTTATATATATTTAATTATAGATACATTTATATACTATACAAGTGGTCGAGTATGTTAGACGTTAGAGTGTTGCGGGGTACAGGCAGGAGTTCTGTATCGGTCGTTAGAGAGTTGCGGGGGTACAGGCAGGAGTTCTGTACTAGTGCAGGCAGAAGTTCTGTACTAGCGAATACAGGCAGGAGTTCTGTATTTGCGACTTGCGGCGATTGTGTGCGGGGGTGCGGCAGCCTAAGTCGATCTGCTGTCCGCATCCTAAGATCGATAAAGCGTCCACGGGGCGGTGTGATTGGTCACAGAATCCATTCGGGAAGCCTCTTCGGAGGGTGGGGCGGGCACGTAACCCGTCTAGGGCTACCGTTTGCTATTTGGGTACTTTAGGTGCCGTGATTGTTCATGTCTAGTTTTTTTTACCGTGTTTGGAGTGCTATGACCGGAACTGCGTTTTCCTGTGTTTAGCATCCCGTACCTCACTGAGTGACTCCCCTATTGCTCACCCCTCTTCTTCCTTTTCAGGTGAGACGAACGAGTAGATGCGTATCAGATCGGGTGCTACTTTGGGATTTTACGGTTTCCAGCTTTTTTTATTTTTAAACATTATTTTCACGTTTTATTTCGCATTTTATTTCAGATATTATTTTTATGGTATATTTCGAATCATCGTGGTTATGAATTTATTTATGGATTTCCGGTTATGAGACGTATTTATTGGTTAATTTGAGAATTTGAGTTATGTGATGTGGTTAGTGGCACGCCGTCTCGAGTGAGGATGAGACGGGTGTTACATTTTGGTATCAGAGCCTAGGTTTAGCCGTCCCGGTTCTGACCCGGGAGGTGGATTTAAAAAAAAAAAATGTTTTCAATGGATTTCAATTTTCTTGGGACTGGGGGATTTTTAAAAGAAAAACAATAGCACCCATTATATCTGTTATTAGTCTATTATCTGTTTGTCTCAGTTCCGTTAGCAGGTTCTAGATAGCAAAAGTTTAATCAGTTTTCTTCATTTTTCAGATGCCGCCAAAGAGGAGTACTCGAGTTACTAGGGGCAGAGGCAGAGGTCGTGGCCGCACAGCTGAGACTAGCGGAGTCGCAGGAAATGTTGAAGTCACGCAGACTGTCATTCAGGATGGCAACCAGGATGCGATGAGGCAGATCGCAGAGGAGGTAGCCAGGAATGTGGCTCAGGATGCAGTTCGGGTTGCTGCTCAGGAGGCTGCTCGGGTAGCTGCTCAGGAGGCTGTTCGGGTAGCTGCTCAGGAGGCTGCACGGGTTGCTGCTCAGGAGGTAGCTCGCCAATTTGCTGCTCAGGCGGAGCAAGCAGCCGCTGCCGCTCGCCAGGTACCACTGGCTGGTAACGCTCAGGGTGCAGGTTTTCCACCGCCACCACCGCCACCACCGCCACCAGGCGGAGCTGCAGAGGGACCTACGTATTGGGTGATCACGAAGCAGATGCGGGATATGGGTCAGGAGCACTTTATTGGAGTTTCGGATGCCGCTGCCGCTGACAACTGGAGGAGGTCGCTCCTTCGCAACCTTGAGCGCACGAGGTGCCCAGAGGAGTTCAAGTTGGACTTGGCCGCGCAGTATCTGAAGGACGACGCTCTGCATTGGTGGGAGGCAGTTGCTGAGAGTAGCCGAGGTCGGGTTGTGCTCACGTTTGAGCATTTTCTGAGGGAGTTTGATCGGAGGTATTTCACTCGAGAGGTTAGGCATGAGAATGCCACTGCTTTTGAGCGTCTGCTGCAGGGGTCGATGACTGTCAGGGAGTATGAGCGGGAGTTCACCCGTCTGCGCAGATTCGCCGTAGTCACCATCGCTGAGGAAGATATTATCAGGAAGTTTCTGGACGGTTTGCGAGTGGAGATCCGCAACCGTGTTGCAGTTCGGGACTACGATCGCCTGGTTGACTTAGTTGAGAAGGCTGCTATTATGGAAAAAGGGATGGCTGAGGAGCAGAGATCTAGCAGGCCGACTCAGCCTAGGTCTGTGAAGGCTCCAGAGACACAGAGGGGGACGGCAGATCAGCCAGGATTGGTGCCGTATTGTTCTCGCTGCCGACGCCATCATGTCGGAGAGTGTGTTCGATGCTATTCATGTGGACAGTTAGGTCATGTTGCTAAGAACTGTCGATCTAAGCCAGTGGATGCACCTTTTGTTACTCAGATTCCGGCACCAGTTGATGCACAGAGGGTCTGTTTCCGTTGTGGCCAGCAGGGTCACATATCCAGAGATTGCCCGCTGAGGGCGCAGGGATTACCTCCGCCGCCACCCAAGCGCCAAGCCGTTGCGCCGCGAGTATTTGTTGTTGGAGACCACGAGGGAGCCGAACCGAGAGCCGGTACGCGTTCTTTGCCTATACTCATTGTTGTGATGTGTTTTTGAGGTTGTGGATTTGAGTTTGTTGTCCTGAGTATTGTGCTTTTGTGGGAACCATCGTTAGTTAGTACTTGTGTTTGGTCGGTTTTAGCTTGGGGTGGGGCAGTTTCTACCTATTTGATATCGGAGTTTCGGATAGTTTCGTACGTTCGGGTCTAGTCGAGCGCAGATCATCTCAGAGTGTGTTAGAGCCAAAGAGTAGTCGTCTTTAAACATTCAGTGCGATGATTTGGGAACTTCAGTCATTCATCGAGATGTACCTGTAGTATGTGGAGGAGCGTGCTCATTGGAGACTTTGCAGAAACGGAGATAAACCACTACGAAGAGGTTTTAAGGATGCAATAAGCCAAGCAGGTCAGAACTTGAATTCGAGGACGAATTCCTTGTTAGTGGGGGAGAATTGTAACGACCCGAAACCTGGCCCAGTAAGGCCCAATAATTTTTCTGCTGGAAACCCTAGGTGCCTCCCTTATAAATACTCTTCCTTTCCTTTTATTTTCCTACAAAAAAATCAAGTAGCGAAGCTCTGCCAAAATCAATCCGCCGGGAAGGGGTTTTGTCGATTTCTTGCAGCCACCGCATAGACCTATCAGTCTGTCATCGAATCCTAGCCAAAGGTATTTTCAGAAACCAGTTTTCGATAGCTTTTCCTTTAAGCCGTTCAGTAAAACGCTCATAACTTTCTAACCGTTTAGAATCTCGCAAATCCAAGACCATCATCGGATTCAGGACGACGAGACGAGTCCGTAGACACCAAGATCGTGTCGAGCCGCCTCCGGACGCGCGCTCACGCGCCATCTGAAGATCGCCGCCGTTTACCACGCGCCACCACCGTTCGCCACGCGCCGCCGTCTTCGCCGGTAAGCCGCCACCGCTCGTGACTCGCCGAGTTGACTCGTTGACTCGCCGGGTTAACTCGTTGACTCAGCGAGTTGACTCGCTGACTCGGTTGACTCGCTAAACCGGCCGGTTCAATTCAATTTTGGTTCAATTCGATTTCAATCCGGTTTAGTCCGATCCGGTCTGGTTTAATCTGGTTTAGGTTCGGTTTGACTTTGACTGGTCTGACCGTTGACTTTGACTAGTTTGACTGTTGACCGTTGACCGTTGACCGTTGACTTTCCCTTGACTTTGACCAATTGACATTTTATCCGTTTTTCACCGTTTGAAGGCCGTTCTCACTCGATTTTTCGTGCTGATTTCAGATTTAACATCCTTTTAAGCATCTGGAGTCCATAAATTCCACTTTTCCAAATTCCAAAGGTGAGGGTGGCTTTCCACAGTATTCCGTACTTTCGCCTAGAACTTCTAAGATGGGATTTAGAACTATATATGATCTGTTTCTCTGATCGAGTCTAGGTAGTTCTGTTTGTAAATTGGAGATAGGAATATAGATGATTCAACCCATTGATTGTGCATGTTAAAATGATAATTGTTTGTTATATATATTTAATTATAGATACATTTATATACTATACAAGTGGTCGAGTATGTTAGACGTTAGAGTGTTGCGGGGTACAGGCAGGAGTTCTGTATCGGTCGTTAGAGAGTTGCGGGGGTACAGGCAGGAGTTCTGTACTAGTGCAGGCAGGAGTTCTGTACTAGCGAATACAGGCAGGAGTTCTGTATTTGCGACTTGCGGCGATTGTGTGCGGGGGTGCGGCAGCCTAAGTCGATCTGCTGTCCGCATCCTAAGATCGATAAAGCGTCCACAGGGCGGTGTGATTGGTCACAGAATCCATTCGGGAAGCCTCTTCGGAGGGTGGGGCGGGCACGTAACCCGTCTAGGGCTATCGTTTGCTATTTGGGTACTTTAGGTGCCGTGATTGTTCATGTCTAGTTTCTTTTTACCGTGTTTGGAGTGCTATGACCGGAACTGCGTTTTCCTGTGTTTAGCATCCCGTACCTCACTGAGTGACTCCCCTGTTGCTCACCCCTCTTCTTCCTTTTCAGGTGAGACGAACGAGTAGATGCGTATCAGATCGGGTGCTACTTTGGGATTTTACGGTTTCCAGTATTTTATTTTTAAACATTATTTTCACGTTTTATTTCGCATTTTATTTCAGATATTATTTTTACGGTTTATTTCGAATCATCGTGGTTATGAATTTATTTATGGATTTCCGGTTATGAGACGTATTTATTGGTTAATTGGAGAATTTGAGTTATGTGATGTGGTTAGTGGCACGCCGTCTCGAGTGAGGATGAGACGGGTGTTACATTTTGGTATCAGAGCCTAGGTTTAGCCGTCCCGGTTCTGACCCGGGAGGTGGATTTAAAAAAAAAAATGTTTTCAATGGATTTCAATTTTCTTGGGACTGGGGGATTTTTAAAAGAAAAACAATAGCACCCATTATATCTGTTATTAGTCTATTATCTGTTTGTCTCAGTTCCGTTAGCAGGTTCTAGATAGCAAAAGTTTAATCAGTTTTCTTCATTTTTCAGATGCCGCCAAAGAGGAGTACTCGAGTTACTAGGGGCAGAGGCAGAGGTCGTGGCCGCACAGCTGAGACTAGCGGAGTCGCAGGAAATGTTGAAGTCACGCAGACTGTCATTCAGGATGGCAACCAGGATGCGATGAGGCAGATCGCAGAGGAGGTAGCCAGGAATGTGGCTCAGGATGCAGTTCGGGTTGCTGCTCAGGAGGCTGCTCGGGTAGCTGCTCAGGAGGCTGTTCGGGTAGCTGCTCAGGAGGCTGCACGGGTAGCTGCTGAGGAGGTAGCTCGCCAATTTGCTGCTCAGGCGGAGCAAGCAGCCGCTGCCGCTCGCCAGGTACCACTGACTGGTAACGCTCAGGGTGCAGGTTTTCCACCGCCACCACCGCCACCACCGCCACCAGGCGGAGCTGCAGAGGGACCTACGTATTGGGTGATCACGAAGCAGATGCGGGATATGGGTCAGGAGCACTTTATTGGAGTTTCGGATGCCGCTGCCGCTGACAACTGGAGGAGGTCGCTCCTTCGCAACCTTGAGCGCACGAGGTGCCCAGAGGAGTTCAAGTTGGACTTGGCCGCGCAGTATCTGAAGGACGACGCTCTGCATTGGTGGGAGGCAGTTGCTGAGAGTAGCCGAGGTCGGGTTGTGCTCACGTTTGAGCATTTTCTGAGGGAGTTTGATCGGAGGTATTTCACTCGAGAGGTTAGGCATGAGAATGCCACTGCTTTTGAGCGTCTGCTGCAGGGGTCGATGACTGTCAGGGAGTATGAGCGGGAGTTCACCCGTCTGCGCAGATTCGCCGTAGTCACCATCGCTGAGGAAGATATTATCAGGAAGTTTCTGGACGGTTTGCGAGTGGAGATCCACAACCGTGTTGCAGTTCGGGACTACGATCGCCTGGTTGACTTAGTTGAGAAGGCTGCTATTATGGAAAAAGGGATGGCTGAGGAGCAGAGATCTAGCAGGCCGACTCAGCCTAGGTCTGTGAAGGCTCCAGAGACACAGAGGGGGACGGCAGATCAGCCAGGATTGGTGCCGTATTGTTCTCGCTGCCGACGCCATCATGTCGGAGAGTGTGTTCGATGCTATTCATGTGGACAGTTAGGTCATGTTGCTAAGAACTGTCGATCTAAGCCAGTGGATGCACCTTTTGTTACTCAGATTCCAGCACCAGTTGATGCACAGAGGGTCTGTTTCCGTTGTGGCCAGCAGGGTCACATATCCAGAGATTGCCCGCTGAGGGCGCAGGGATTACCTCCGCCGCCACCCAAGCGCCAAGCCGTTGCGCCGCGAGTATTAGTTGTTGGAGACCACGAGGGAGCCGAACCGAGAGCCGGTACGCGTTCTTTGCCTATACTCATTGTTGTGTTGTGTTTTTGAGGTTGTGGATTGGAGTTTGTTGTCCTGAGTATTGTGCTTTTGTGGGAACCATCGTTAGTTAGTACTTGTGTTTGGTCGGTTTTAGCTTGGGGTGGGGCAGTTTCTACCTATTTGATATCGGAGTTTCGGATAGTTTCGTACGTTCGGGTCTAGTCGAGCGCAGATCATCTCAGAGTGTGTTAGAGCCAAAGAGTAGTCGTCTTTAAACATTCAGTGCGATGATTTGGGAACTTCAGTCATTCATCGAGATGTACCTGTAGTATGTGGAGGAGCGTGCTCATTGGAGACTTTGCAGAAACGGAGATAAACCACTACGAAGAGGTTTTAAGGATGCAATAAGCCAAGCAGGTCAGAACTTGAATTCGAGGACGAATTCCTTGTTAGTGGGGGAGAATTGTAACGACCCGAAACCTGGCCCAGTAAGGCCCAATAATTTTTCTGCTGGAAACCCTAGGTGCCTCCCTTATAAATACTCTTCCTTTCCTTTTATTTTCCTACAAAAAATCAAGTAGCGAAGCTCTGCCAAAATCAATCCGCCGGGAAGGGGTTTTGTCGATTTCTTGCAGCCACCGCATAGACCTATCAGTCTGTCATCGAATCCTAGCCAAAGGTATTTTCAGAAACCAGTTTTCGATAGCTTTTCCTTTAAGCCGTTCAGTAAAACGCTCATAACTTTCTAACCGTTTAGAATCTCGCAAATCCAAGACCATCATCGGATTCAGGACGACGAGACGAGTCCGTAGACACCAAGATCGTGTCGAGCCGCCTCCGGACGCGCGCTCACGCGCCATCTGAAGATCGCCGCCGTTTACCACGCGCCACCGCCGTTTACCACGCGCCACCACCGTTCGCCACGCGCCGCTGTCTTCGCCGGTAAGCCGCCACCGCTCGTGACTCGCCGAGTTGACTCGTTGACTCGCCGGGTTAACTCGTTGACTCAGCGAGTTGACTCGCTGACTCGGTTGACTCGCTAAACCGGCCGGTTCAATTCAATTTTGGTTCAATTCGATTTCAATCCGGTTTAGTCCGATCCGGTCTGGTTTAATCTGGTTTAGGTTCGGTTTGACTTTGACTGGTCTGACCGTTGACTTTGACTGGTTTGACCGTTGACCGTTGACCGTTGACTTTCCGTTGACTTTGACCAATTGACCTTTTATCCGTTTTTCACCGTTCGAAGGCCGTTCTCACTCGATTTTTCGTGCTGATTTCAGATTTAACATCCTTTTAAGCATCTGGAGTCCATAAATTCCACTTTTCCAAATTCCAAAGGTGAGGGTGGCTTTCCACAGTATTCCGTACTTTCGCCTAGAACTTCTAAGATGGGATTTAGAACTATATATGATCTGTTTCTCTGATCGAGTCTAGGTAGTTCTGTTTGTAAATTGGAGATAGGAATATAGATGATTCAACACATTGATTGTGCATGTTAAAATGATAATTGTTTGTTATATATATTTAATTATAGATACATTTATATACTATACAAGTGGTCGAGTATGTTAGACGTTAGAGTGTTGCGGGGTACAGGCAGGAGTTCTGTATCGGTCGTTAGAGAGTTGCGGGGGTACAGGCAGGAGTTCTGTACTAGTGCAGGCAGAAGTTCTGTACTAGGGAATACAGGCAGGAGTTCTGTATTTGCGACTTGCGGCGATTGTGTGCGGGGGTGCGGCAGCCTAAGTCGATCTGCTGTCCGCATCCTAAGATCGATAAAGCGTCCACGGGGCGGTGTGATTGGTCACAGAATCCATTCGGGAAGCCTCTTCGGAGGGTGGGGCAGGCACGTAACCCGTCTAGGGCTACCGTTTGCTATTTGGGTACTTTAGGTGCCGTGATTGTTCATGTCTAGTTTTTTTTACCGTGTTTGGAGTGCTATGATCGGAACTGCGTTTTCCTGTGTTTAGCATCCCGTACCTCACTGAGTGACTCCCCTGTTGCTCACCCCTCTTCTTCCTTTTCAGGTGAGACGAACGAGTAGATGCGTATCAGATCGGGTGCTACTTTGGGATTTTACGGTTTCCAGTTTTTTTATTTTTAAACATTATTTTCACGTTTTATTTCGCATTTTATTTCAGATATTATTTTTACGGTTTATTTCGAATCATCGTGGTTATGAATTTATTTATGGATTTCCGGTTATGAGACGTATTTATTTAATTGGAGAATTTGAGTTATGTGATGTGGTTAGTGGCACGCCGTCTCGAGTGAAGATGAGACGGGTGTTACAAACACAAAGAATATTTTTAATCCTTTTCTCACATATTTTTTTAACAACAAAATCACATAACAGTTCATTTTTTTTTCATTTTTCCCATCTATTCGGGTTCGGAAAATACATAAAACAATAAAAAATCACACAAAAAGAAATAGATAATTCCAAATATCGATCCCGGCAATTTTTTTTCTTCGTCGGAAAATCCACGATTTTTAACCTCTCAAAATACAAACTTATAATGATAGCCTTCAAAAATAGATCATAAGACTCAATTTAATTTAAAGTCTAATATTAAGTGCATTTTTCATTAAGGCTAGTATAGTAATTTGATATCACAACTTTCAACGTGAGACCTCCGTTCCAAAAACTCACTTCGCAAATAATATAATGATTTTTTGAAAAAAAAATATCAATCTCTATATTACAAAATCACACTTAATATATTCGTTCATAATACTTATGCTCAGAAAATTACATTATTATCATGGTTTATTACAACATTCGATTAGATTATCATCTTTTTTTTTTTTTTGTCAAGGGATTAGATTATCATCTTAGACAACAACATTTGTCTTTAGTACACTCTCCTCCATAAAAACCCCATTCTTGACAAAAACTCCATGCACCCTCGTCGTCCTCTATAATAACACGGTTCTGAGATGGTAAAACATACTCTCTCCTCCTTTGTTCCATAACCTATTTATATGGATAAAATAAAACCACGAAACCAATATGAATATTAATCAAAAGGGACCAAATTATAGCTATAATTAAAAGGATTGTATTAAAGTAAATCATTACTTGGAGCATTAATTGTTGTAGTACAACAATGAACAGAAGATGTGATGAAGAGGATAGAAAAAACAAAAGAAATTAAAGTTTTCATGATGAGAATTTCAAAAATATTTTTTAAAATGGTTCAAAGTAATCTTTTTAACTTTTTTGATGAGTTTTTCTTTATTTAGTCTGATTATATATATAATAACACAAACATACATTGAAAAAACTAGTCAAAGATAAGCAATAATATACCTTTCATTTTATTCCCAATATATAGATTTTTAGTCAAAAGACAACATTACCTAATTTGTACGTTTGACCATTGTTATAGATTAAAGATAAATGATCCAAGAATTTGACCAAAGATCTACGAAAATAATATGATAAAATAATTAAATATTAATTAATGTCAAAACTTAAATCGTTAGACTGAATAGAAAAATAATTAAAAATTACTAGAGACCTTATAGTACTGGTAAGCAAAATATTTGAATCAGGAACTTTATCCATCTAAAAACTTTGGCTATCTGAGACCCCGACACATGATTTGAAGGAGAAATTCAGATCGGTATTCTAATATTTTTAGAAAGATGAATGAAGTGAGACCAAGATGTTAACGAAATCAGATACAACAAAAATGTTTTGAGAGAGGTATATACCTATTGTGATTTTCTTAATATTGATTTTAGTTTCGTCTTTTCACACTAACAATTTTTACACAGATGGTATAAGATGTAGTTCATAGTACTTGTCATTTTCTTAATATTGATTGTTAGTTTCGTATTTTTACACAAATGTTATAAGATGTAGTTCCTTCTTGCCATTTTCTACTATAGGTTGTTAATTTCGTCTTTTAACACTAATTTTTTTATAGCATATTCAATTTTGTTAAAAGTCATAATCTTCTTGGAATGACAACAGGTCTCTCAAGATATTTGAGTAAATTATACAAACTATGAAAATGATGAAGAAGATAATGTGATGACGAAAGATGCAAAGTTTTCCCATGCACACTTTGCATTTTTTTTTCTTTTAACACAAAAAGATGCATTGTGTGCATGGGAAAACTTTGTAGGTGTCGTTACATTTTCTTTAAGAATTAGATCAAAAGATGATCCGTCGGAATATGTCTCATAAGCCAAAGCTACTATAGATAAGAAGAAGAAACCTTTTTTCTAGAAGCACTTAAGGGAGTGTATTCAATCTTGTATTTGAAGAGATTTGAGATGATTTGAGTTTTGAGATGATTTTGGGTGAATTAGGGAAGTTGAAATGATTTTTATCAAAAAACTCTACAATCCCATCTAAAACCATGGAATTTGGATTTTAATATTTTTAACTAAGCAATTGCACCAAAACACTTTCAAATCCCAGCAAATCTCCTGAAGTTCATCACTTAAAATATTTCCAATAACAGTGGATTTGAGGGTACATTTTAAAATCACAAGTTCAATAACACTGGATTTTTAAACGGTTTTTAAAGTTCATGGTTGAATAACAGTGAATTTATTATTTTAAAACAAATCACCTCAAATCCTAAGTTGAATACACCCTTAGTTTACTTAGATACTAAAATAAAAACCAGAAACAAAAAGTATAGGTTATTGAGGTTAAAACCTAAACCCAAGTTCGAGCTTAGCTTTAAACCTTTTTAAGACCTTCTTTTTTTATATATAAAAAGAATTTCGTAAATGTTTCCAATGTGAGATATTTTACAATTATTATATTTTAAGTTTTACATCATTTTAACCACTGTTTCTGTATTCAAATAAATTATATTTTGACATAAATTATTTTATAGTGCACAAAGTAAAAAAAAAAAGAACGATTGTAAAATCCGATCATTTTGATACCATCGAGTTGTCCGGAACAATCACAAAAATATTGGCGAAAGCCATTTGTCCAAAGACAAGTTCTGGCAGCTTTTAGGTGTATATTCAGTATAATATTCAGAATGATAATAATTTGTTTCCCGATTGCTTGGCAAGTAATTATGGTTAAGCTAATGGGGATCTTGTGTCAGAATTAGATGATCTTGTTGTCTATTTCAGGGCATGTATGTAACTATTATTAACCCACAAGAAAATGATAGATCGAAAAATGTTGAATCCATCAACAGAACCCGTTAAGCTCTCTCTCATCTTGCTTTCTTTTTTTGTTGTTGTAATTTTATGCCTTTTGACATCGTCTATTTTGTTTGAAGTTCTTTTTTTTGTTACAATATTCAGCAAGTTAGGCTTGTTTTCTGAATCTGTGTCGTGACCTTGATTCTTCTTCAGCGTTGAGATCATTTTTTTTTTTGCCATTATCATTACGTTTTTGGATATAAAAAAAAAAGAATGGATCGTGGAGAATTGACTAGAGTATTCCAAATGTTCGATAAGAATGGAGACGGCAAGATTGCAAAGAACGAGCTGAGGGAGTTCTTTAAAAGCGTGGGTATCCTCGTCCCCGAAAATGAGATTAAGGAGATGATAGCGAAGATGGATGTGAATGGAGACGGGTGCATGGATATGGATGAGTTTGGATCATTGTATCAAGAAATGATGGAAGAGAAAGAGGAAGAAGAGGACATGAGAGAGGCATTCCGAGTATTCGATCAGAATGGTGATGGGTTCATCACAGATGAAGAGTTGAGGTCGGTTCTTGCATCGATGGGTTTGAAACAAGGAAGAACACTTGAAGATTGCAAGAAGATGATTAGTAAGGTTGATGTTGATGGAGATGGTATGGTTAACTTTAAGGAGTTTAAGCAAATGATGAGAGGTGGTGGATTTGCTGCTCTTAGCTCCAATTAAACATTCCTTGTATTTTCTTTTTGTTTTCACTCACAATAAATTTTCTATAGACACCATCAAAGGGACGTTTTGAATCTGCCTGATGAACACTAGATTTTGCAACAAAAAACAAAATAATAATATTGATAATGAGGTTGTATTTAATCTAGCAACTGAATGATTTGTGATAAAATGATAGTTAGTCTGATGTTAGTTTTATAGACTACACCATTTTGATGTTTCATCGAGTAAATCTTTTAAAATCATCGGGCATCTTTATGCCACGATATGCAAGATTTTTTTTGTTTGTTTTCTTCTGATGTTAATAAATTAAATAATACCGACCCAAATTTATCTCTCCATTTTTTGGCAATGAAGAACTTTGCGACTCAGCGTTACAATATTCTCTACTCGAACTCGTGATTAAATAAAGCTCTCCATTTAATTAGGTGGCTAATGCTGGAACTGCTTTTTTGTACAAATGGTTTTTGCCAATATTCCGGTGATTTTTTCCGGATAACTCGTTTATCGAAAATACAGTATTTTGAAATCATTGTATTTTTAAATCGTTGGATTTCATGTTGTGAACACTATGAGATAGTGTATTCATATGTCAAAAACAAAGTTGGTTTTAATGAGAAATGAAAGATAGAGGTTAAATTCCTCATGTTTATAAATTGGAGAAACTATAATATGGTTTCAAAAACCATAAGATACATTTGATGTATTACAGAAAGAAAACACGCAAACCGGACTTAGTTTCGGGTTTCGTAATTTGGCTAATGAACCAACTGATCAAAAAATTATCTTTGGATTAAATTTCTGTGTTTACAAAGTCAACAAATGAATCTCTCCTAATTGTTGATATTGGCGTGAGCTAAGACCATTAAGTGCAGATTCAAAATTTGATTTTGTAATCTAAGAAAATCTTGACTTACCTTAATAATCATAATTATTATGATTATCAAATCTCCACTTTTTGCTGTGTACGGTATCACCATACGTATTGTAGGTGTTGGCTATATAGACAAATATATATCTTCATCTCATGAAACACACACGAAATCACGTAAAATCAAAAAGAACAAATCTCCTACATGTTTTAGTTTATATTTCTGTGTTGAGAGTATATCATAGTTCTAGGTTCCACAGGTTTCGATTCTCAAGTGCTGTGAGATTGGAGATATAGGCAGTTGTATCATAGGATTCTTAAACGTAATCAAACCGGCACACTACAGACATTTAAAGGATTAAGGAAAGAGATATTCATCTCGACTCTCGACTCTGCTTCCGTTCGTTCTTAATCCGATCACGGTAGAGTATATGATTTTATTTTGATTCATAGTGTTTGTAAGTTGCTTTACATATGAAATTTGTCTTTCTATAAATGTTGTGCTTACAGACTGTGAGATTGGTTTATAGAATTAAGTCTGTAAGCACCACATTTATAGAAGGGCAAATCTCAAATGTAAAGCAACTTACAAACACTATGAATCAAAATAAAACCATATACTCTACCGTGATCGGACTAAGAACGAACCGAAGCAGAGTCGAGATAAAGATCTCTTTCCTTAATCATTTAAACGCTTGTAGTGTGTCGGTTTGATTACGTTTAAGAATCACAGGATACGACTGCCTATATCTCCAATCTCATAGCACTTGAGATTCGAAGCCTATGGAACCTAGAACTATGATATACTCTCAACACAAAAATATAAACTAAAACATGTTGGAGATTTGTTATTTTTGCTTTTACGTAATGTTCGTGTGTGTTTCATGAGATGAAGATATAGTTGTTTTGTTTATATAGCCAACACCAACAATACGTATGGTGATAACATACATAGCAAAAAGTGGAGATTTGATAATCATAATAATTATGATTATTGAGGTGAGTCAAGACTTTCTTAGGTTACAAAATCAAATTTTGAATATGCAGTTATGGTTTTTAACTCACGCCAATATCAACAATTACGAGAGATTCTTTTGTTGACTTTGTCAACACATAAATTTAATCCAAAATATTATCTTTTGATCCGTTGGCCCATTAGCCAAATTACGAAACCCGAAACTAAGTCCGGTTTATGTGTCTCCTTTCTAGAATACATTATCCCTACATTAAATGTGTCATATGGTTTTTAATACCATATTATAGTTTCTCCAATTTATAAACATGAGGAATTTTACCTCTCTCTTTCATTTCTCATTCAAACGAACTTCGTTTTTGACATATGAATACACTATCTCATAGTGCTCACAACATGAAATCCAATGATTTCAAAAATACAGGTATTTTCGATAACCGAGTTACTCGGAAAAAAATCAATGGAATATTGGCAAAAGTCATTTGTACAAAAAACAGTTCCAACAGCTAATACACTAGATGTGCTAGCGAACAATGAATATTTGTGTCATCTTTGATCTTTCTTTATTAAAAACAAAGACACATTCAAAAGAATGTAGACGAATTCCGAAGACGGTTTGAGATTTTAAAAGTTGTTACTATGCTAAGTTCATAAGGGGTTTTTGATCCCAATTCTAAACAGCCCCTATATAGTGCTCGTCCCAGAGCTTGGAAAAAACCTGTGAAAGATTTGCACTAATATCTTCGCTTTTCATACTTTCATGTGTAGATGATCTGGTTAGTGTAAGTTTGGCTTGACTTAAGTAGCTCTAGTTTCAAAAGATTGAAGTGTCATATTTGGAGCCTCAGGGTTTTCATTCATCTCCATTTGGTCAAGTGATGATTTGGAACAATCTTAGAAAAACACGAAGCACCTCCTGCTAAGTTCACAACACCAAGAAACTCAAAAGTTTGTAGAGCTATCGAAAAGATCACGGTGCGATGATGCAGATGTGGGTTTGACTCTATTATCAATTATCAACCCCCATTAAAAAAAAAAACAAAGGCTTTGGACAAATCGTAATGAATCTTCTTACAAATGATCATCATGGCTTTGCATTTTCACATTCAAGTTTCTTAATATTCTCTACAATATCTCTAACTTTGAATGACAATTCTTCCGTAGATTGTTCAACATTTTTCATAAAACTCACCAATTTATCCCGATACGCCGCACATAACCGTTCCTGACTCTCCACCTCCTCCGTGAGCTCTTCGATCTTCTTGTCCTTATCAGCCTACAACGTTCGGACAATATTGTAGCCACAATCATAAACCACAATAGCGTTATCAACTATCTCTCACTATTTCCTAATTTCTAGCACACAAAGGACTGATTAAATAACTAAAATAACAATCCAAAGATGCAAAAACGTGGTGGACACAAATTTGTGAGTAATAATGTGAGTAATAATGTTCGGACAATATTGTAGCCACAATCATAATCAACAATAGCGTTATCAACTATCTCTCACTATCTCCTAATTTCTAGCATACAAAGGACTGATTAAATAAATAACTAAAATAACAATCCAAAGATGAAAAAAAACTTGGTCGAAACAGAGACGTACCAAAGAGTCAAAAGTAGAACAAGTGAGAACAAGATAGTGATTATGTTCTTTGACGAATCTAGCAACAACCCATTTCCCAGATTTCTCCATCTTCACAAGAATCGTGGCCTTGCATCCTTCTCGTGCGCTATAGCGTAACCTCTTCTCTGTTCCAAAATCTGGACTTGTTGTATGGTTACTAGGTGAGAACTCTTGCTTGTTACAACCTAATCTCCTCGCGAGTGTTCTTCCATCGATCCCAGATCTTCGTCTCTGCATCATACGAACAAGGAAACCTAGTTTTCTTGCGTAATCTACATAGAAGGGATCAAAATCTATTATGGTGTGGGAGAGTGAAACCATAATCTAAAATGGTATTGTTATGTTTGGATTTTTTTTTTTTTATTAGTAAAAAAGTAACGAAAACTCAGTTTTATCCTCAATGTTTCTTAGTATTTACAATTAAAATCTACCCGATTTTAGTAAACCAAATCAAGAACCAAAAATATTTTCAAACCAAACGGTTTTCTTACTACAATTACCCGAGTTGGTAATATTAGGACAAGTAGAACTACTGGAGTTGGTAATAGTAGGGACAAGTAGAACTACTCGTATTAGGATAAGTAGAACTACTTGAGTTGGTAATAGTAGAACAACTAAAACTACTTGGATTGTCACTATTAGGACAAGTAGAACTACTCGAATGTTAATAGTAAGATAACTAGAACTACTAGTATCTTATTATATAGAGTTAGGTTTCAAAGTTGCTACTTAACAAGATCGTGCCATTTAACATCTTCTTATTTTTGGATTTTGACATGTGTCAAATAGTAAATATTTTTTTAATTATATTTCAAAATAAAGTTTTCAAGCGAAAAAAAGAATTGTAGAAAAAAAAGAAATTATGATTCTTGAGCAAAAAGAAAAAGATATAGAAAAATATTTATTATGCAATTAAGTAAAAAAAAAAAACTAAAAGAAATAGACATAATGAAATCTTTGAATTAAAAAATAAACTATACGAAAATATTTATTGTTATGTTAATTTTTAAGATAACTAAAGGAAATATAGACTTTTAACATCTTATTGAAAAAGAAAATTATTTCGTCTTTCAACCTAGAAAGGAAATATAATCGGTAAAAAGGATAGATTAAGAAAAAGATTATTACTTTTTTAAAAAGCTTGCAAATATTTATAATTCTAAATAAAGAACTTAGCTCTTTCATAATTTGTATGATCATAAAATATGTTGAGTGAGTCGATCAAATTTGACACGTAATTATTTAATATATGTATCTTATTATATAAAGTTTGGTTTCAAAATTACTAATTAACAAAGCAAAAAAAGAAAACAAGAAAAAAATTCTGAAGCAAAAAAAAAAGAATTGTAGAAAAAAGAAAATTTGATTGTGCAAAATAAATTTAAAATATTTCATATATGCGGATTTTAATCTCAGAATATTTAGATAATTTTTTATCGATAATGAGAAAATTAAATTTATATTTCAAATATTTCATAATATGGGGGTTTTAATCTCAAGAGATTTAGATTTTAAATTGTCGATAATCAAATTTTAATCTTAAAATCTAAATATATAAATTATATTATGCGGGTTATCAATTTTTTAAAATTGGAATTGTATTTTTTTTAAGGAGTTGTACTCTTGGAGTATTTTAATTTTAATCAGTTGTACCATTATTTGTTTAATCTCAAAAGATTTGGTGTTGTTTTAAATTGTTTTTTCTTTTTTATTAATAAAAAGTGAATGAAAACACACTTTGGTCCTCGTTAGTTTCTAATATTTACAACTAAACCTACTCTATCTGATTCAAATAAACCAAAATAAAACTGATTCCAACCTCATAAAATCGATTCAAGTTATTTATTTGTATTGAACGAGTTTTAAATAGTTATTTTTACTTGTTTTCAGGATGTTGAGCCAATACGACCCGAAAGATTTATCTTTCCACCTGAGGACTACAAAAAGAGCCTCACTGTCGGCGCAAAATGCCATTAATGGCATTTCCAAGAGCTGTTTAAAATATAAGTTTGAAAACCGATGAGAAGAATTGGTTTTTTCAGCACTCGCAGTTCAAGCCAGAGAACTCAGAAGCTGAAATCTGTGCATATGTTGCTTCTGCGGACAGCCAAAATTGACAAGAAAAGACAGGGGTGGTTTTACCACTATTACCACTTGACCAATTGCCGCAATTGTATCAGTTGTACCACTATTACCACTTGACCAAGTAGTACTAATTGTACCACTCGAACGTCACATGCACTACAAGAAATATGAGTATTGATAGTACATTATGATAGCACGATTTTCATAACTGCTATTAATAATATTACGATACATATGATAGCATTTTTAAAATGATATGATAAGAGATGACTATGTGGAAACCAAAATTTGGTTCGCGAGCCTAAAATTTCGTAAAAGCGGCAAGATTTACTTAAAATTTATCAGTTTTGCGCCTAAGTTTATAAAAAATATACAAGATAGTTTTTTTGTTCTCATTTCTGCAGATCTGAAGAGAAAAAATAATCAAATCTCGTCTCTTGCTCTCTCCAAATCTCGTCTCTTGCTCTCTCTAGCCTCCACCTTCAACAAATCTCGTCTCTTGCTCTCTCTAGGCTAAATTTTTATTTTAGCCAATTAGTATATAAACTACATTTAACATAATTTCAGACCAAAAAATTAGTGAAAACACTTTTTTATTCAGTGATCATGTTAGTATGGTGAACTTTTATAAACAAACCTTTAAAGTATAAAGCATTTCATGTAAACATATGATGATCATGTAACCAATTCCAAAAATTCAAATTTAGCTTTCTAGTTTATGTAAAAGTCAGATGTTTTAATGGCCTGTTTGGTATGAAAAAAATGTTTACTAATTTAATTTTAATCATTTTCCGTAACATATTACTTTTAGGCAATTGTACGAGTTGTACTACTATTACCACTTGTTCAACTATTACCAGTTGTACCACTCAAAACGTCACGTGCGCCGACTTTCTAGTCACATGCGCCGCCTTTTCTTCTTCTAGTTGTACCAGTTTTCGAGTTGTACTTTTTTTTGTAAAGAGTTGTACTTTAGACATTTTTTTAGTTTTAATCAGTTGTACCATACTTCAAATTTAATTTTTTAGTTGTACTTAAAACAATTAGAATATAAACTACATTTAACATAATCTGAAACCATAAAAATTGTAAAAAAACTATTTTACTCAGTGGTCATGTTTGTGTGGTGAAGTTTTTAAAACTAACCTTAGAAGTATAAGACATTTCATGTAAACATAAGATGTTCATGTAACCAATTCCAAAATTTTGAATTTAGTTTTCTATTTTATGTAGAAGTTAGACGTTTTAATTGCCTATTTTCTATGTTAAACTATTTAAAAATGTAATCTTAATTATTTTTCATAACATATTACTATTAGGCAATTGTACCAGTGGTACTACTATTATCACTTGTTCAACTATTACTAGTTGTACCACTCGAAACGTCACGTGCGCCGACTTTCTAGTCACGTGCGCCGACTTTAGCGCCGCATGCGCCGCCTTTTCTTGTTCTAGTTGTTCTAGTTTTGAGTTGTACCATTTTTTGAAGAGTTGTACTTCTTGCATTTTTCAGTTTTAATCAGTTGTACCATACTTGAAATTAAATTATTCAGTTGTACTTTAACCAATTAGTATATAAACTACATTTAACATAATCTCAGACCAAAATATTTGTGAAAACACATTTTTATTCAGTGATCATGTTAGTATGGTAAAGTTTTATAAACAAACCTTAAAAGTATAAGGCATTTCATGTAAACATATGATGATCATGAAACCAATTTCAAAAATTCAACTTTTGTTATCTATTTTATGTAAAAGTTAGATATTTAAATGCCCTATTTAGTAAGGAAAAATGTTTACAAATGTAATTTAAATCATTTTTTGTAACTTCATCATTTGAAAATGGTACAACTAGAACTATTATTACAAGTAGTCAAATATAAGTCAATTGAAAACGTGCTTAAACTGAAAATTTAAGTGAGTAAACTAATATATATATATTAGGATATGTATAGGTAAAACCTCAACTGAAATTTGAGATAATTTTTGTAAGATATATATGTCATCTTTTATATAGTAGAAAATATTAATATATTATTAAGAAAAGGAAAAACACAAAACAATTTGTATTACAATTTTATCTAATTTTCATGTATGGATTGATTAAAACCAAAATTCAAAAAGTGGTTAATTTGCAGCATTTAAAGACAACAAGCATCTAATAGTATCTACTACAACACGCAAACATACATGAACCAGGTCTCGTCTACAGCTTATGTTCCAGATCGTTTCTCTTTCCTATAAAGTCATCTTCTTTGATGAATTAAAGAATCACTTTAATACCAATCAATTCGGTTAAATTGCTAATTATAAACGATTAATTTCAGAGCCCAACTTCTCCAATTCTCTTTTTTTTTTTAATTCTCCAATTCTCTTTTCACAAGGTGAAACAGTAAAGTGCCAAAAAAAAAAACATAATCGCTTTTTTTTTTTTCTTCGCTCTCTCTCCTCTGTGATCTTTGCATGTGAATCTTCTCGAGATCTTGTTCTCTTGATTTCTTTCACATGATCCTTGATTCAATCCTTGAATCATGTTACCCTCTTTGATAGCAACCTGATTTTGAAACTCTTCTCAACCGAAAAAGAAGAAAACTCCAAGATTGAGATCAGAAGCTTCAAAGTTCGTGAGCCTTGATTTACGATCGCGGCTTCCATGGGTGAGATACGCCGAGCTTCACCGTCCTCCTCCGCTCCTCTGAAAACTTCAGGTAGCTCAGATTAGTGTTAATTTCTTAGATTTAATACCCAAATCTTCAATTAACCTGACTAATCCAAGAGACCCTTATTTTCTCCGTTTCCGGTGACCTTGGCGGGAGACTTGTTTTTCAGTAAAAAAACCCTATTGGGATTGCATAAGTCTAGTTATAGTATGTAAATATACTCGGGAATAACTCCATATGATTTGCATTGATTGTTCAGATTTCTCTCCTTGACTTTAGGGATCTGATAGCTTCTGTAACTCATACATAAGAGTCATTCGACTCTGTAATAATACATCAGAGAATTACATTCACATTGGCATGGTAACAGAGCCAATCTAAATTTTTTCAAATACGTTCTCTTTCAAATTTTTTTTTTCTCGATCAAATGGCCGCCACCGGCAATGATGCAACCAGAATGGTGTCTCCCTACTATCTTCATCCCTCTGAGAATACGGGCCAGGTGCAGACTCCCATCTTGCTGAACGGGGCGAACTACGAGCATTGGGCAAAGTTGATGCTGAACTTGCTGCGCGCCAAACGAAAACTAGGGTTCATTGACGGAACTCTGAAGCGACCGTCTGATTATTCTGTTGATGCAGAACCATGGGACATGGTCAACTCTATGATCATCGGCTGGATCTACAGCAGTGTGGAACCAAAGTTGAGATCCTCTATTTCCTTGCTGGAGAGTGCCAGGGATATGTGGGAAAGTCTCAAGCGAAGGTTCTCTATCGGTGATGACACTCGAATTCATCAACTCCATGCTGATCTCTCCAACTGCAAACAAAACGGAGAGACAATGGAGATCTACTTCGGCAAATTGAAAACCATGTGGGATGATCTCGCAGGTATGGAGAAAGTTTTTTCGTGTTGCTGTGGACATGGTGATTATCCTTCCATGGTGGCATACGAGAAATAGAAGGAGAATTTACAAGTTCATCAATTCCTCATGGGCCTTGATACCTCATGTTTTGGGACAGCCAGATCCAATTTGTTGAGCAGAGGTGCAGACTTAAATCTTGATGCTGCCTACTCTCAGATTATTTAAGAAGAGCGCCATCTCAACGTTATGAGAAGTAATGAAGACAAAACACCGGTGGTTGGCTTCTCCTCTGTAACTATGGGTTCACAAGGAGTCTTTGTTCAAGCCGCCGCAACACGGTTTCAACGTCCTACTACCGTGTGCACCAATTGTGGCAAATGCGGTCATGAAGCAAGTAGCTGCTTCAAAATCATTGGTCACCCGGAATGGTGGAATGATAAGAGCAAAGAAAAAAAACCGGAGAAAGGTGGTCGTGGTCGAGGTATGGAAATCACTGGTCGGGGACAAGGAGGTCGCAGTTCTGGGTTCTCTGGTCATCGTCTCAACAATGCTCAAATCGGAGAAAGTTCCACTCCGGCATCTGCAACCTCTGGTATTCCAAACTTCTCTAATGATCAGTGGGCCTCGTTGGCTAACTTTCTAAACACCCAGACGCATAACAATCCTGACAAGCTCTCGGGTAAGAATGACAAACTCTATCTGTTTGGTAAAAATAGTCGTTATGATATCATCATTGATTCGGGGGCCTCGCACCATATGACCGGTGATATTTCTCTGCTTACAAATCTCTCCACTATTGAGCCGTGTCCTATTAAGCTGCCTGACGGTGAGCTAACATGGGCCACAAGGCACGGCAGTCTAGAACTTGGACGACGTTTGGTGTTAGAACATGTTTTCTACGCACCCAATCTTAATATCACTTTGATATCTGTTGCTCAACTTCTCCGTGATGTGGATGGCTATGTCCTATTTACAAAACGGTTTTGTGTGATACAGGACCTTGCTTCGAGGACTTTGATTGGTGCGGGTGAAGAGCGTGATGGGGTCTACCACTTTACCGGCGAAGCTGTGATTCACGCCAACTCAGTGAGTAGACTTCACACAAGGGAACTCTGGCATCGTCGTATGAGTCATCCTTCCTCAAAAGTTCTTTCAGTTTTATCGCAAGTTGGAGAATTTTCAAATAATTCAAAGGATTGTGAGCAGTTTTGTGATATTTGTGTGCGTGCAAAACAGACTCGGGAATCATTTTCTTCCAATTCAAATAAAGCAGACTCTTGTTTTTCCCTCGTTCATTGTGATCTTTGGGGGCCTTATCGCACTCCATCTTCTTGTGGGGCTAGATACTTTCTTACTATTGTCGACGACTGCTCTCGTGCTCTCTGGACCATTCTTCTTCTTGAAAAGAAAGAGGCACCTGAAGCTTTGAACACTTTTTTTGCCTTCGTTGAAAAGCAGTTCAACGCGCACATAAAAACGGTCCGCAGCGACAATGGCGTCGAATTTACTTGTCTCAAGAAATTCGTCGCTGACAAAGGAGTAATTCACCATACATCTTGTGTTGCTACTCCTCAACAGAATGGCCGGGCTGAACGGAAGCATCGTCTCATCGTTAATATGGCTCGTGCACTCCTCTTTCAAGCTCATCTTCCCATTCGTTTTTGGGGAGAAAGTGTTTTGGCAGCTACATACTTGATCAATAGAACGCCGTCAATTGTTCTTGGTCACAAAACACCACATGAAGTTCTTTTCGGTGTTGTACCAGATTATGCTAACTTAAGAGTTTTTGGCTCTCTCTGTTTTGCTAAGAAGATTTCAAGGAGCAATGACAAGTTTGAAGAAAGAAGCACTCGTTGCATATTCCTTGGGTACCCAGTCGGCAAAAAGGGATGGACAGTCTATGACATCGCAAATGATAAAACCTTTGTTTCCCGCGATGTTGTCTTCTGTGAAGACAAGTTCCCTTTTTCAACTACAAAGGAGGAACTTATACCTGCCCATTCTCCTCTAATTGGTCCTTCCCCTGCAGGCTTCGATGATGATATTCCTCCGATGTCTGCTCCATCTATGGAGGCAGCTCCATCGCCACCGGTTGTGGAAGTATCTCAGTCAGGGGGTCAACTTCTTCGACAGAATCGGACTTGGCGGATACTGCTGTGGCACCATCTCCACCAGCGGAAGAAATTCTCGGTCGTGGGAAACGAACGCATCAACCTTCTGTTCTATTAAAACCGTATGTGACTTCTGCTGCTCGTCTTGCTACTGACCCCCATCACGCTCCGACCGCCATCGACTCAGAGTTTTCAAGTAAGTGTCTTTATCTCTTAGCTAACTTTGTATCTATGCATCGTCTGTCCTTTTCTCATCAGGCATTTCTTGCTAAAGTTGAGGAAATAGTTGAACCCGATTCTTTCAAAGATGCTGTCAAGTTAAAGGTCTGGTGTGATGCAATGGGCACTGAGTATACTGCACTTGACGAGAATGATACCTTTGACATCATTGATTTTCCTCCTGGGAAATTCGCAATCGGGTCAAAATGGGTTTATCGAGTCAAGTTCCTATCCAATGGCACCATCGAACGCTACAAGGCACGCCTTGTTGCATTGGGAAACAGACAACAGCAGGGAGTTGATTACAAATAAATTTTTGCTCCAGTCGTGAAGATGACCACAGTTCCAATTCTGATCGAAGTTTCAGCCGCAAAGGGTTGGGAGCTACATCAAATGGATGTTCACAACGCCTTCCTACATGGCGATCTTCAGGAGGAAGTTTATATGCAGTTACCACGGGCTTCTCTCATCCGGATGGCAAGAAAGTTTGTCGCCTCAAAAATGCTTTGTACGGGCTTAAACAGGCGCCACGTTGCTGGTTCTCCAAGCTGTCCACTGCGTTGATCGATTACGGATATGCTTATGCAGTTTATGTGCTGGTATATGTGGATGATTTAATCATTGGGGGGATTGATTCAGCAATAATTTCAAGCTTCAAAGATTATCTCAGTCGGTGCTTTCACATGAAGGATTTGGGCGATTTGAAATTTTTTCTCGGCATTGAAGTTTCAAGAGCAAAAGAAGAAATTATTTGTCTCAGAGGAAATATGCTCTCGACATACTTCACGAGTGCGGCTTACTTGGTTCAAAACCAGCAGATACTCCGATTGAACAAAATCACAATCTCTCTCGTGATGATGGGAACTACTTCGCAGAACCGGAAAAGTATCGTCGACTGGTTGGAAGATTAGTTTACCTTGTCGTTACAAAACCTGAGCTCAGTTATACGGTACACATCTTGGCTCAATTTCTCAAAGCACCACGTCAAAAACACTGGGACGCTGCTCTCCGTGTCGTTCGCTATCTCAAGAAAAATCCGGGACAAGGTATCCTTCTCAGCTCTCACAATGATCTCCGCCTATCTGCCTTTTGTGATTCTGATTGGGCAGCTTGTCCCCTTACCCGGCGTTCGTTGACGGGATATGTGATCATGTTGGGTGATATGCTCAAATTTACCCTTTGAACTACTCTCAAATTAAGAGATCGATTGGAGCAATAACTTTACACATAAACATTAACACTATATTTAAAACTTTCGGTCGGAATTATAAGTAAAGTTTTTTTATTACGAAAAAGTGGTTTTAAACAAAAAAAAATAGAAAGAAAGTGAGTGGAGTCAGGGACAAAGTGATCTTCAGAAGCCGAAAGAAACCTTAAAATATTATTTGCTTTCAGCTCAGGTTAAAATTAAATAATATATTTAATTCACTTATATCTAAAACTTTGTTTTTATAAAAAAATAATCATGTAATAAAAAATTACACAAAATAATTGTCAAAAGTCACACAATCATTACTATATTATAATTAAATTATGTTTTGTTTTATATTTGACAAATAAAATTTATATTATAATTAATTCTAGCGTTTTGTTAAAGAACAATTAAACAACATAATGAGATAATACATATAACTGTCCAAAAGATAGAAATTTTATTTTGGTTAATCGCAAATTACATATCTGTATTTTCATCCTTACTTCACGGGTTAACTTAGTTTTATAGCTTTCATCCGATGGCTTTCATATTTGTAAAAAAGTGAAAACCCATCTGGTCATGGTCATGGTAAATCACCACGAGAGAGTTGAGCATAATTACAAACTATAACCCAAATTAATTAATCCCGTAGAGTTAATTAATCAATTCCTCATATAAAAATCAATTCCTCATCTTGAGCTCATCGTAATCATCACATACAAAATACCGGTGGTTGGCTTCTCCTCTGTAACTATGGGTTCACAAGGAGTCTTTGTTGAAGCCGCCGCAACACGGTTTCAACGTCCTACTACCGTGTGCACTAATTGTGGCAAATGCGGTCATGAAGCAAGTAGCTGCTTCAAAATCATTGGTTACCCGGAATGGTGGAATGATGAGAGCAAAGAAAAAAAACCGGAGAAAGGTGGTCGTGGTCGAGGTATGGAAATCACTGGTCGGGGACAAGGAGGTCGCAGTTCTGGGTTCTCTGGTCATCGTCTCAACAATGCTCAAATCGGAGAAAGTTCCACTCCGGCATCTGCAACCTCTGGTATTCCAAACTTCTCTAATGATCAGTGGGCCTCGTTAGCTAACTTTCTAAACACCCAGACGCATAACAATCCTGACAAGCTCTCGGGTAAGAAAGACAAACTCTATCTGTTTGGTAAAAATAGTCGTTATGATATCATCATTTATTCGGGGGCCTCGCACCATATGACCGGTGATATTTCTCTGCTTACAAATCTCTCCACTATTGAGCCGTGTCCTATTAAGCTGCCTGACGGTGAGCTAACATGGGCCACAAGGCACAGCAGTCTAGAACTTGGACGATGTTTGGTGTTAGAACATGTTTTATACGCACCAAATCTTAATATTACTTTGATATCTGTTGCTCAACTTCTCCGTGATGTGGATGGCCATGTCTTATTTACAAAACGGTTTTGTGTGATACAGGACTTTGCTTCGAGGACTTTGATTGGTGCGGGTGAAGAGCGTGATGGGGTCTACAACTTTACCGGCGAAGCTGTGATTCACGCCAACTCAGTGAGTAGACTTCACACAAGGGAACTCTGGCATCGTCGTATGGGTCATCCTTCCTCAAAAGTTCTTTCAGTTTTATCGCAAGTTGGAGAATTTTCAAATAATTCAAAGGATTGTGAGCAGTTTTGTGATATTTTTGTGCGTGCAAAACAGACTCGGGAATCATTTTCTTCCAATTCAAATAAAGCAGACTCTTGTTTTTCCCTCGTTCATTGTGATCTTTGGGGGCCTTATCGCACTCCATCTTCTTGTGGGGCTAAATACTTTCTTACTATTGTCGACGACTGCTCTCGTGCTCTCTGGACCATTCTTCTTCTTGAAAAGAAAGAGGCACCTGAAGCTTTGAACACCTTTTTTGCCTTCGTTGAAAAGCAGTTCAACGCGCACATAAAAACGGTCCGCAGCGACAATGGCGTCGAATTTACTTGTCTCAAGAAATTCTTCGCTGACAAAGGAGTAATTCACCAGACATCTTGTGTTGCTACTCCTCAACAGAATGGTCGGGCTGAACGGAAGCATCGTCACATCGTTAATATGGCTCGCGCACTCCTCTTTCAAGCTCATCTTCCCATTCGTTTTTGTGGAGAAAGTGTTTTGGCAGCTACATACTTGATCAATAGAACGCCGTCAATTGTTCTTGGTCACAAAACACCACATGAAGTTCTTTTCGGTGTTGTACCAGATTATGCTAACTTAAGAGTTTTTGGCTCTCTCTGTGTTGCTAAGAAGATTTCAAGGAGCAATGACAAGTTTGAAGAAAGAAGCACTCGTTGCATATTCCTTGGGTACCCAGTCGGCAAAAAGGGATGGACAGTCTATGACATCGCAAATGATAAAACCTTTGTTTCCCGCGATGTTGTCTTCTGTGAAGACAAGTTCCCTTTTTCAACTACAAAGGAGGAACTTATACCTGCCCATTCTCCTCAAATTGGTCCTTCCCCTGCAGTCTTTGATGATGATATTCCTCCGATGTCTGCTCCGTCTACGGAGGCAGCTCCATCTCCACCGGTTGTGGAAGTATCTCAGTCAGGGGGAGCAACTTCTTCGACAGAATCAGACTTGGCGGATACTGCTGTGGCACCATCTCCACCAGCGGAAGAAATTCTCGGTCGTGGGAAACGAACGCGTCAACCTTCTGTTCTATTAAAACCGTATATGACTTCTGCTGCTCGTCTTGCTACTGACCCCCATCACGCTCCGACCGCCATCGACTCAGAGTTTTCAAGTAAGTGTCTTTATCTCCTAGCTAACTTTGTATCTATGCATCGTCTGTCCTTTTCTCATCAGGCATTTCTTGCTAAAGTTGAGGAAATAGTTGAACCCGATTCTTTCAAAGATGCTGTCAAGTTAAAGGTCTGGTGTGATGTAATGGGCACTGAGTATACTGCACTTGACGAGAATGATACCTTTGACATCATTGATTTTCCTCCTGGGAAATTCGCAATCGGGTCAAAATGGGTTTATCGAGTCAAGTTCCTATCCAATGGCACCATCGAACGCTACAAGGCACGCCTTGTTGCATTGGGAAACAGACAACAGCAGGGAGTTGATTACAAATAAATTTTTGCTCCAGTCGTGAAGATGACCACAGTTCCAATTCTGATCGAAGTTTCAGCCGCAAAGGGTTGGGAGCTACATCAAATGGATGTTCACAACGCCTTCCTACATGGCGATCTTCAGGAGGAAGTTTATATGCAGTTACCACCGGGCTTCTCTCATCCGGATGGCAAGAAAGTTTGTCGCCTCAAAAATGCTTTGTACGGGCTTAAACAGGCGCCACGTTGCTGGTTCTCCAAGCTGTCCACTGCGTTGATCGATTACGGATATGCTTATGCAGTTTATGTGCTGGTATATGTGGATTATTTAATCATTGGGGGGATTGATTCAGCAATAATTTCAAGCTTCAAAGATTATCTCAGTCGGTGCTTTCACATGAAGGATTTGGGCGATTTGAAATTTTTTCTCGGCATTGAAGTTTCAAGAGCAAAAGAAGAAATTTATTTGTCTCAGAGGAAATATGCTCTCGACATACTTCACGAGTGCGGCTTACTTGGTTCAAAACCAGCAGATACTCCGATTGAACAAAATCACAATCTCTCTCGTGATGATGGGAACTACTTCGCAGAACCGGAAAAGTATCGTCGACTGGTTGGAAGATTAGTTTACCTTGTCGTTACAAAACCTGAGCTCAGTTATACGGTACACATCTTGGCTCAATTTCTCAAAGCACCACGTCAAAAACACTGGGACGCTGCTCTCCGTGTCGTTCGCTATCTCAAGAAAAATCCGGGACAAGGTATCCTTCTCAGCTCTCACAATGATCTCCGCCTATCTGCCTTTTGTGATTCTGATTGGGCAGCTTGTCCCCTTACCCGGCGTTCGTTGACGGGATATGTGATCATGTTGGGTGATATGCTCAAATTTACCCTTTGAACTACTCTCAAATTAAGAGATCGATTGCAGTATTTAGGGGTCGAATTCCACAGAGACTCAAGATCACACAATAGACTATCGGTTTTTAAATTAAGCTAAACGAGAATAAATGTAATGAAAACAGTGCAATAAAATTGGTTGTAAATCAGATGAGAGAAACGTCAGGCTCAGGGAATTCTCAGGAAATCAAGAATGCAAGCTAATCAGTAAATCAGGATTCTGCTATGTTCTAGAACTCGAAACAAAATATTCAAATCAATCAACTCTCGTTGCAGAGATTTCTATGTCTAGATCCTAGAATTCCAAATCTCTTTGCAAATTCAAAAGCTCAGACATGCATTAAATTCAAGTTCGATATGTTCACAAAATACCTAAACCAAATCTCTTTGCAAATAGTTATTTTGCTCATCTAAGGTTCTTTCTAGCTAATTAACCAACTTTCGTTGCGAAAATCAACCTATGATCAATAATCTAACTCGTCAGTTCAGATCAAGCATTAATCACAACCTAGATGAAGAACTAGTGTTCCAGAATCCTTAAATAACCAATCAACTTAGCAATCCATGAAATCCCTAATGAGAAACCCTAAACCTAACTAGCAAACTACTCAGACATGGAGATTGAAACAATAAACATGTTTGAATAAGATTGCATAAAAGAAATAAGAATAGAGATTAAAGGAGTTCTGAATCTTCTCTCAATGAGTCTGAATCTTCTCTCAATGAGTCTGAATTCTTCTCTCCAAAACTCTAGCTTAGAATAATAGATTGGTCTAAACAATAACCATAAAAACCCATAAAATAGTCTAAAAATATGGAAAACACGTTTGACACTTAATTGTAAATATTAGAAGCTTCAGGGATCTGTTTGCAACTCTGCAAAGCTTGAAAAACTCGTATTGAAATTGCCGTCAGGAATTGGTGTCGACCGACACCAGGGGTGGTGTCGATCGACACCATCTCTAAAATTTGCCTCCGAGTTGAAATCTTCAGCACAGCTTCCTACTTAACTCTAGAATGATCCATAGTCTCCTAATAAGCTCCAAACGTACCTAAACCTGCAAATGACTCTAAAAGACTCCAAAAACACTAAAAAGATTCTCTATACACAACTTATATAATGGCTAAAAACACTAAAAACCATGATATATCAACTCCCCCAGACTTAGCTTTTGCTTGCCCTCAAGCAAAACAGAAGACTAGACTTGTGAAAGAGGTTTGAAAACATAGGAACTCACTTAATCTTTAGAACACTGAATCAACCAAAACCAGAGTAAAGCCACATCAAACATTACCAACTTAAGTTAAAACCTCTAGTAATTTTCCGCAGACTTACTAACCATCCAGATTCCAAACCACAACCCATAAGAGTAATCTAGAATCTCCATTGCTGACCTTATCTAAGTTAAAAGTGCAGTCTCATCGAGGGAATATCGATCTAAGGACACATGGACTCTTACTCACATAAGTACTGATATAATGAACAGTCTACTTCTAGTTTCCTTTCTCTCTCTTTTCTCGCTTCCAATCAGTCGATTTTTCCCTACTAGGGTATCATTTTATTTTTTTTATCGACTGATTGTTCTCTTTCTTTCTCTTTTTTTTTCTAGAAGTATCGAATGATTCAACTTCTCAAATTTAATCTTTTCAAAGCTATGACTCTTTTTAATTTTTTTTTTTTTTAGAGACAATGAAGGGAAGAGAGAGGAAAACCATAATCGTAGACTAATCCTATCAGACCTAAGCAAGGAATCCGATTCAAAGTATACCAAGCCCCAAGATGAGAAAAATTAAGTTCATTATATCTAGGCCAGCTCGGGATCATCTAAATACTCAAACAATACGGGGATATTGGTAGATCAATTTACTTTTGGAATTTCCTTTTGGTAGAATCTGCTGTCAATGGCTGTAAGAATGGTCACTAAAGTGGTAGCTAAAACAGTTTGTTCCAAGAAAAGTTCATTGTTCCCAACTAAATTTTGACTCAATAAAACAATTTTTGACACAACTTGACTCTAAAACAAAACAAAGCAAAATACATCAGTATTTTCCTCCCCCAGACTTAAGTAACACTGTCCCCAGTGTTATCAAGTCATAGGATTGAAAAGAAACCAAAATAAAAGCAAATGAACAAGAAAATTTGAAAATACGTACCTGCTCGGGTGGTGTCGGGCGACACTGGTTGTGGGTGTCGATCGACACCAATTTTTTTTTTTTTTTTTTTTTTGACACAAGAAAAACAAAGCTAAAAATTAGCAAAAAACAAACGAAGTTCAAAGAAAATCCTACCTAAAATGGGTTGCCTCCCACTCAGCGCTTATTTTCAGTCATTAGCTTGACTATGTTGGGGCTTAAGCATCAGGTGGATCAGAGAGTAGCACTGAGTGCCTATGGGAAGAGCATTTCATCATCCAAGGTGAAGGTGGTGTATAGGCAGTTTGTGAATGAGATCGACCAAAGAATGAAGGAATAGCAGCAGGGTGGGACATATGCTTGGGTGGGACACTTCTTTTACCTGCAAAGTCATCAAAAGAAATACCAAGCTCTCTACGAGAATCTCGTAGCTTGCATAAGTGTGAAGTAGATTGAAGTTTATGATTGATGATATCAGGTGGTTTAGAATTAGGAACATTAAGTGCATACATTTGCTTGCTCCTAGGTATTTGGAGTGAGAGTTGTGGAGTTTTCTGTTTACCAATAGTTGATGGACTTGCAGCAATACAAACCTCCTGAAAACTGTGTTTTTTGGTCGTTTCTGAGTTGGTCTGTGAAGGGTGTCGACCGGCACCAAAAGTGGTGTCGATCGACACTGAACCTGAAACTCGGGACTCTGCACTTTTTCTGCAATTCAACTCTGCAATCCGTGTCTCCATCACAAAAACATCATCCTCCATCAACTTGTCTTTAAGTGGACCCTTATCTTCGACCATTGTCCTAAAAAGATGATCTCCACTCCAATTTTCAAGCCCAGCAGCTTGCTTAGAAATCTCAACCAATTCCTCTTGAACAATCAGCTTGTTCACTTTCTCAGTAGCCCCCAGCTCCTTGACATACCCAGCAGTAATGTCATCTGGCTCGTCATCCATGGCAACCTCTACAGAAAAGGTTTGACCATCAATGGTAGGTTTTCTCCTCAGCTTCTCCATGTTAAAGTTCATGACCTTATCTCCCAAATCAAGCTCTATCTGCCCTTCTCTGACATCAATAATAGCACCTGCTGTAGCTAAGAATGATCTTCCCAGAACAAGAGGATCCTGAGGTTCTTCACCATATTCCAAAACCACAAAGTCTGTGGGGATAGTGCATCCTGCAATCTGAAGTGGAACATCCTCTAAAACACATTCTGGAATCCTCTTGGAACGATCAGCAAGGACAAGATGAATCCTTGTAGGCTTGAAGTCAGTCAACCCAAGTCTCACAGCAACAGAATATGGCATTAGGTTAATGCTTGAGCCAAGGTCACAGAGAGAGTGTGGAAATCTTCCTGTTGAGATGGTGCAGTCGAGCACAAAACTCTCTGGGTCAGGTAACTTCTTTGGAATCCTACTCTGAATCATAGCACTGACGTGTTCAGACACTCTCACCTTCCTCTCTTTCCTTGATACTGTCTTTTTCAAGAGGATTGCACTAATGTCTTTTGTGAGCAAAGCTGCTTCTTCAGGACTTACACCATTCACAACCATCCTCGTAACATACCTTTTAATTGGAGGTGAAAACTTGACTGCATCAACCAATGGTATCTCAATCAGCACCTTCTCCATTATTGCTTTGCATCTGGCCTCTTCCACCTCTTGTTTAGACAGTTTGGGCTTTGGGTAAGGTATCTTAGGTTTATAGACCCTTTCTTCAATGGATGATGGAGTTTTGGGACGATCAGCACGTTCTTCTGACGGCAATTGAAAAATACACGATTGGTGTCGATCGACACCCCCGTCTGGTGTCGATCGACATTCAAAATTTGTGTCGAGTGCGATCGACAAAGGTCCGTCATGACTCGAAAAATCGCGATTTTTCATTGGTGTCTACCGACACTCCTCTTGGGTGTCGACCGACACCACTTTGGTGTCGATCGGGTCGGTCGACAAACGTCTGTCGGGACTCGAAATTTCGAGATTTTTGGTTGGTGTCGATCGACACCCCCATCTGGTGTCGATCGACACCAAGTCTGTGGCTCCAAAATCTGCATTAAACTCTGCAGTACCCACGAATTTTTCTTCTCCTTTCACCATGATGGCATTAACATGATGCCTTGGGTTGATATCAGTATTTCCAGGAAGAAATCCTTCTTGTCTTTTTATGGAATCAGCAGTTTGAGCAACCTGAATATCCAACTTCTTGACATGGGTGCTTAAAGCTTCAAATTTCCCATTTAGGTCTGTGTACATGAAATCCAGCTTTCCATTGAAGTCAACTGCCAACTTTGTCTGACCTTCAAGAACTTGCTCTAGCATACCCTCCAATTTGCTTGCTGAATTTGGTGTAGGGATTGGTTGGTAAGAGGAAGAGCCATATGTCCTTGTGAAGTTATTGTTGCTCTGAGAAGAAAGCTTCTGGAACTGAGGTTGTTGGGTGAATCCAGAGGAGTTCTGATTGCCTGTGAAGGCACTCCTCTGACCATAACCATTGAAAGCTTTCTGAAAACCTGTTCCACCAACATAGTTCACATCCTCTTCTTTAGCTGGTTCAAAAGTCTCAACCTCTGTAGCAAATTGCACTTGATTTTGGCCTACAAGAATGCTGTGAACAGAGTCTAATTTTGCCTACACCTCAGCCATCTGACTTCCATCAATGCTTCCAGCTGATTTCTTCCTTTCAAAATCTGCATTCTTGGTGCTGTTGCTAGCCACCAAGTTCTCAATCAGCTTTTTGGCTTCTGCTGGACTCCTAGTATTGAAATTTCCTTCACTTGCAGCATCTAAAGCCATTTGATACCTCCAGTCAATTCCTCTGAAGAAAATGCCTAGCAACTGGACATCACTGAACCCATGATGAGGGCAGTCTCTCTGATATGATCTGAATCTCAACCAAGCAGCTTTGAAAGCTTCAGTAGTTCCTTGAGAAAATGTAGAGATCTTTGTTCTCAGCTCTTCAGACCTTGCATCATCAAAGAAGTTGTTGAGGAAGGCATTCTTGGTATCAAACCAAGTGGTTAGAGAACCTGGACTCTCATTCTTGAGCCAATAAGCTGCATCCCCAGCAAGAGAGTATGGGAAGAGCTTGCACAACAGATAATCCTCTGAGACTCCATTAAGCTTAATACTTGTCACCAAATCTTCAAATTTCTTAATATGGTCCATGGGGTGCTCATGAGGAAGACCATGGAAAGGGTGCTGACCCACAAGAGTGAAGTAGACAGGCTTCAGCTCAAAGTTGTTCCTCTGGAAAGGAGGGAAACGAATTGCAGACCTGTTTTCATAGAAAAGATCAGGCCTGTTAAAATCAGCGAGGGTCCTCCCTCTAGCAGCGTTCGCAGCATCTTGTCCAGCCCCAGCAGGCTGGCCGTTTCCGTCGCCTCCAATGATTACTTCTTGGATGACATTCCCTTGATCATCTATTTGGTCACCATTTTCGTTGTAAGCATGACCCTCTTGGTCTCGTAAGACTCCAGCAGCATCAGGTCGAATGATAACTCTCCGATCCATGTCTGCTGATCTCTTTGCCTTAAGGTTCGTTCGTTCTAACTCTAACAACTCCTGATTCGTAAGATTCAAAAGCTGAGCCCCTTTGTTGCTTCTGGTAGTGCGAGAATGCATACACCTGAAACACAAGAGAAGAGAAAGAACAGATGTGAGTAAACAAGAAATAAAATGTTTATACTAAATTATATTCCTAATCTAATGGCGAATTCAATGAGTCCCCGGCAACGGCGCCAAATTTTGATATGCTCAAATTTACCCTTTGAACTACTCTCTCAAATTAAGAGATCGATTGCATTACTTAGGGGTCGAATTCCACAGAGACTCAAGATCACACAATAGATTATCGGTTTTTAAATTAAGCTAAACGAGAATAAATGTAATGAATACAGTGCAATAAAATTGGTTGTAAATCAGATGGGAGAAATCAAGAATGCAAGCTAATCAGTAAATCAGGATTCTGCTATGTTCTAGAACTCGAAACACAATATTCAAATCAATCAACTCTCGTTGCAGAGATTTCTATGTCTAGATCCTAGAATTCCAAATCTCTTTGCAAATTCAAAAGCTCAGACATGCATTAAATTCAAGTTCGATATGTTCACAAAATACCTAAACCAAATCTCTTTGCGAATAGTTATTTTGCTCATCTAAGGTTCTTTCTAGCTAATTAACCAACTTTCGTTGCGAAAATCAACCTATGATCAATAATCTAACTCGTCAGTTCAGATCAAGCATTAATCACAACCTAGATGAAGAACTAGTGTTCCAGAATCCTTAAATAACCAATCAACTTAGCAATCCATGAAATCCCTAAAGAGAAACCCTAAACCTAACTAGCAAACTACTCAGACATGGAGATTGAAGCAATAAACATGTTTGAATAAGATTGCATAAAAGAAATAAGAATAGAGATTAAAGGAGTTCTGAATCTTCTCTCAATGAGTCTGAATTCTTCTCTCCAAAACTCTAGCTTAGAATAATAGATTGGTCTAAACAATGACCCTAAAAACCCATAAAAATAGTTTAAAAATATGGAAAACACGTTTGGCACTTAATTGTAAATATTAGGAGCTTCAGGAATCTGTTTGCAACTCTGCAAAGCTTGGAAAACTCGTATTGAAATTGCCGTCAGGAATTGGTGTCGACCGACACCAGGGGTGGTGTCGATCAACACCATTTCTAAAATTTGCCTCCGAGTTGAAATCTTCAGCACAGCTTCCTAATTAACTCTAGAATGATCCATAGTCTCCAAATAAGCTCCAAACGTACCTAAACCTGCAAATGACTCTAAAAGACTCCAAAAACACTAAAAAGACTCTCTATACACAACTTATATCATGGCTAAAAACACTAAAAACCATGATATATCAACTCCCCCAGACTTAGCTTTTGCTTGCCCTCAAGTAAAACGGAAGACTAGACCTGTGAAAGAGGTTTGAAAACATAGGAACTCACTTAATCTTTAGAACACTGAATCAACCAAAACCAGAGTAAAGCCACATCAAACAGTACCAACTTAAGTTAAAACCTCTAGTAATTTTCCGCAGACTTACTAACCATCCAGATTCCAAACCACAACCCATAAGAGTAATCTAGAATCTCCATTGCTGACCTTATCTAAGTTAAAAGTGTAGTCTCATCGAGGGAATATCGATCTAAGGACACATGGACTCTTACTCACCTAAGTACTGATTTAATGAACAGTCTACTTCTAGTTTTCTTTCTCTCTCTTTTCTCGCTTCCAATCAGTCGATTTTTCTCTACTAGGGTATCATTTTATTTTTTTTTATCGACTGATTGTTCTCTTTCTTTCTCTTTTTTTTCTAGAAGTATCGAATGATTCAACTTCTCAAATTTAATCTTTTCAAAGCTATGACTCTTTTTAATTTTTTTTTTTTTTAGAGACAATGAAGGGAAGATAGAGGAAAACCATAATCGTAGACTAATCCTATCAGACCTAAGCAAAGAATCCGATTCAAAGTATACCAAGCCCCAAGATGAGAAAAATTAAGTTCATTATATCTAGGCCAGCTCGGGATCATCTAAATACTCAAACAATATGGGGATATTGGTAGATCAATTTACCTTTGGAATTTCCTTTTGGTAGAAGCTGCTGTCAATGGCTGTAAGAATGGTCACTAAAGTGGTAGCTAAAACAGTTTGTTCCAAGAAAAGTTCATTGTTCCCAACTAAATTTTGACTCAATAAAACAATTTTTGACACAACTTGACTCTAAACCAAAACAAAGCAAAATACATTAGTATTTTCCTCCCCCAGACTTAAGTAACACTGTCCCCAGTGTTATCAAGCCATAGGATTGAAAAGAAACCAAAATAAAAGCAAATGAACAAGAAAATTTGAAAATACGTACCTGCTCGGGTGGTGTCGGGCGACACTGGTTGTGGGTGTCGATCGACACCAATTTTTTTTTTTTTTTTTTTTTTGACACAAGAAAAACAAAGCTAAAAATTAGCAAAAAACAAACGAAATTCAAAGAAAATCCTTCCTAAAATGGGTTGCCTCCCACTCAGCGCTTATTTTCAGTCATTAGCTTGACTATGTTGGGGCTTAAGCATCAGGTGGATCAGAGAGTGGCACTGAGTGCCTATGGGAAGAGCATCTCATCATCCAAGGTGAAGGTGGTGTATAGGCAGTTTGTGAATGAGATCGACCAAAGAATGAAGGAATAGCAGCAGGGTGGGACATATGCTTGGGTGGGACACTTCTTTTACTTGCAAAGTCATCAAAAGAAATACCAAGCTCTCTATGAGAATCTCGTAGCTTGCATAAGTGTGAAGTAGATTGAAGTTTATGATTGATGATATCAGGTGGTTTAGAATTAGGAACATGAAGTGCATACATTTGCTTGCTCCTAGGTATTTGGAGTGAGAGTTGTGGAGTTTTCTGTTTAGCAATAGTTGATGGACTTGCAGCAATACAAACCTCCTGAACACTGTGTTTTTTGGTCGTTTCTGAGTTGGTCTGTGAAGGGTGTCGACCGGCACCAAAAGTGGTGTCGATCGACACTGAACCTGAAACTCGGGACTCTGCACTTTTTCTGCAATTCAACTCTGCAATCCGTGTCTCCATCACAAAAACATCATCCTCCATCAACTTGTCTTTAAGTGGACCCTTATCTTCGACCATTGTCCTAAAAAGATGATCTCCACTCCAATCTTCAAGCCCAGCAGCTTGCTTAGAAATCTCAACCAATTCCTCTTGAACAATCAGCTTGTTCACTTTCTCAGTAGCCCCCAGCTCCTTGACATACCCAGCAGTAATGTCATCTGGCTCCTCATCCATGGCAACCTCTACAGAAAAGGTTTGACCATCAATGGTAGGTTTTCTCCTCAGCTTCTCCATGTTAAAGTTTATGACCTTATCTCCCAAATCAAGCTCTATCTGCCCTTCTCTGACATCAATAATAGCACCTGCTGTAGCTAAGAATGATCTTCCCAGAAGAAGAGGATACTGAGGTTCTTCACCATATTCCAAAACCAGAAAGTCTGTGGGGATAGTGCATCCTGCAATCTGAAGTGGAACATCCTCTAAAACACCTTCTGGAATCCTCTTGGAACAATCAGCAAGGACAAGATGAATCCTTGTAGGCTTGAAGTCAGTCAACCCAAGTCTCACAGCAACATAATAAAAATCAATTCCTCATCTTGAGCTCATCGTAATCATCACATACAAAATATGCTCATCTTTTTCTCCATGATTAGCTTTTCAAGAGTATGAAGACAGACGCTATTTCATGGATTCTTCTCATGATAAGAAGACCTGAACCGTAGAAGTTTTCAAAGACTGGCATACAGGACAAACTCCAGCAAAAAAATCACAGTCTTTACACAAACTCAAGTGCCTACACGGGACAAGCAAGACCGAAACCTCCTTTACATTACACGACTTGCATCTCATCTCAGCACTTGGCATCCCCTGGATGTTCAAGTAGTTGTGTGAGGCTGCTTGGTCATCAATCTCGCTATCCCCGAACCCTTCCTGCACTTGATGATGATCACCTAATACTCCTGCTGCATTGTTGTTGTTTCCATGTGACATCACTTGTTGCAGATTTAACTTTTAAGGCACTATCCACATATTCATTGTACTTTGCCCTGTAATGCCAGTTCTGAGCTTCCACTGCCACTTGTTTTATCTTCTCCACGAGTTCCCTGTTCTTCTTATTCATGTTTTCGATCTCCTGGTCTTTCTCTTGAGGCTTCTTACTCGTCATAAGATAGTCTCATATCAGTTGAACTTAGTGTCAAAACTATATCCTGGTCTTTCTCTTGAGCACAAACCAAACCCGCATATTTTGTGACTTCAGGCCAGTTTTGTGAAGCAACGACCTATCAAAACAAAAAAGAAAACAGAGCTTGATGAATCTCGATTTTCAGCTACTTTTTAATAAGAAGTGTTTGATTAATTGAGTTGTGTTGTTTGAGCTTTACAGCAGCGACTGAAAGGCTTGACTCTTCCACGTTCTCTGAGTGAGTCATGTCTGCACAAAATATAATTGTCGGTATATCGCTAACCAACGGGATTCTACAGCTTATGGCGTCTAATAGAACTGTGTTCCTTCCTCCCATCTGAAAAAATGGGTTAGAAAGATCTGAGATTCGAGAATGCTATAGAACAATTGAACATTTCCAATTCATCTGTAAAAAATATTCACCTTGACATTGATTTTAAGGGATACATTTGCAAGATACTGTTTGCTAATCTTGAACACATGTTTTGTGAGACAACACTGAGATATCAAACCAAGCTCGGCTTCGCAGATTCTCTTAAGATCCCCTGATATTACAAAAAAAAAAAGAAGAGCATTTCGTAATTTCGTTTTCATTGTAGTCATACCCAAAAAGACAGAAAAGGTTAAGTTTTATGGATGTAGAGATGATGTTACCGTAAAGTGAACCGTTGTTATCAGGTAAAATGGCCAAGAGAAGCTCTAACTCTTTGCCTTTGGTTTTGTTCATAGCAGTATGATAAACATGCTTTAGAGCTTTCTCAACTTGATCAGGCCTCGCGCTTTCTCTGTCCCTTGGCCTCTGAGCAAAATTTGAAAGACTTCTAACTCAGACCAGGAGATCAGTTGACACAAAATATGAAGTTAAAGAAGAGTTTCGCTCATCCTCGTCATAAGATAGTCTCAGACCAGTTGACACTAAGTTCTGCTTTGGGTTAAAACCAACTGAATCGTGGCAATTTCAGAAAGAACTATGCCCTCTTAAGAGTCTTTGGATCGAGCCACCGTCTGAGAATGTCGTTTTCTGTTATTGTTAAGACAATAATCCGGCCATTTCATGACAGATGCAAGGAAAATGGATTACAAAACCCATAAGATGGTTTCTTCCCTACAAACATTATATGAGGTAAATTCACAAAGAGGCATTAGAAATGAGAAAAAGAAAAAACCTTGTAGAGATTGATCTTTGTGATTTCATAAGAAACTCTGTTCCAGTGAGCTTTAGCCATATGGTATCCGATTCCCTAATTGGGTAAGAACTGAGCCACCTCGATTAGGTTCTTCTTCTTCTTCCGTTTAGGTTTAATCGAATCGGAGGTAAGGTTTTCGCTCGACGGAGACGGAGACGCAGAGAAGTTCCTCAGAAGGTTGAGCGAGAGAACCCCTAATTCGAAGAAAATAATCGTGATTGTCAAACAATTTTTAATGACCATATTACCCTTAATGAGAATCTAAAAAAAACAAATAAAACCAATGGCACAAATCGTAATATAACACATGACTAAAGGTTTTTTTCTTACTGGACTCTTGTTTTAATATAGTAGATTTATTGGGAAAAGTGCCTAATATAGTAAAAATCACAATTTTAAAATCTTTTTGCCAATATATAATTTAAATTTTTTTGCCAATATATATATAATTTTAAAATCTTTTTGCCAATATATATAATGCACAGTCACATGTACCTATATATATTGACAAAATAGTCAAAAACATATGTATATATGATATTATTCTAGTTTATAGTTGATCAACAAATTGAAAAGCTTTAACTTCAGATTAAGATTGTTTGATTAAATTTATATTCATAGAATACATATTGAGTTTGGAATGAATAGAAAAAAAATTGTGATGAGCTAATATATATATATATAATATATATATATATATATATATATATATACCAATTGACTACTAAAATATCCAAAATAAATAATTTATATTGTTGTGATGTTTTTTTTTAAAAAAGAGTTTTGATTATAGAAACCAAAATTGGGTTATTAAATTGACTAGAATCGGCAGGTTTCTATTTTTCAACCAGGATTTAGGGGTGTTTTGGGTTAATTAAAAATTTTGGATTTTTAGTCAAACCAAACTGGATTGGCACCGGTTCGCGGTTCAACCCGTCGAACCAACCGGTGCAGACCGGTTTCTAAATCATTGGTTTTCTGGGTAGAAAATTTGAATTTTATTTAGCTTTGGGGAGAAATAAGCACTACTCAAATGTATAGGTATGAAAAGGCACGTTAGAGCTAGTTTGGGTCTAAAAAGGCACTTTTCCTGTCACAGGTCTGATATTGTTTAACGTTTGACTAACGATCCGTTAGTCAAAGTAGATTTTGACCCGAAATGGTAAGTTCGGGTAGGAAATTTAGTTTTTTTAACGGTGTGGATTGAAATACGCACTGATTGATTGTTTAGGTCTGAAAAAGCACGACTGACTTAGTTCAGATTGAAATAGGCACTTTTCCCTAGATTTATTAGCTACAATTGGTAGATTTATTGGTTCTATTGTGGTAGATTTATTGTGGTCAATTTGTATCGAAGATTGTAGATTAGTACGTATACATCCAATGATTGTAGACTTATATGTCTATATACAATGATGGTAGACTTTTCTCTTAATTATATGATATATACAATGAAAATCTAATGTAGAGGCTGGTTTCAAACGCCGATGGACGTAAGTATATCATCATTTAGAAGCATTCAATATATAACCTCTACCATCATTAAAAGAATATATTTTATCAAAAACAAAATATATTTTTAAAAATTTAAAATTTATTTTTCACTAATTTCAAATGAAACACCATTCTATTAAATTTAAATGTGAGTCATAAACACTAATCGCAAACACAAATCGTAAATACCAATTACAAATGCATATTACAAAAATGATTTTTATTATTTATTATTTTATTTATTTTAATGATAATAGAAATCTTGTAATAAAAAGAAAAACTCATATTTTAAAGAGACATACCCTCAAATAGCACACTTTGATGTTTTTGTCACAAAATAGCATATCAGGGAAAAATGACAATAATAGCACACTTTAATTATTTTCAAATGTATTATACTAATTAGTTTGGGTTCACAAATCATAAATCAGGGTTTAGATTTTAGGATTTAGAGTTTACGGATACAAAATTGAGAAAAACGAATGAGAAGTAAATGTATAATAATATTTTTTCTTTTCAGTAAATGCTATTTTTGTCATTTTTACCCTCTTTTTTGTAACACAAATTTTCATTCAAGTCTCAAAGGATAAACTGAAATACAGCCGATACTAGATCGGATAGATTGAATTACAGAAAGACAAATTTAAAGCAGATACGTTGATACAGGTGTGAGCCATGCTCATGGACTTGGAGACTATCACGAAGATTTTCCAGCCAAACACTTGCATTGTTTGTTCGAGAGAACTGTTGATAGTCGGGTTTGATACTGACGTTGGAACATCCGAAAAAACGAAGATGACCGAAGGCAGAAAACCTCGCCAATGGTTGTAGAATTCGCTCCAAAAAGGAGGAAACTGTCAGAGAAAAAACACATAGGATAGCAATTTAGACCTGAAACGATCCAAAGGTGTAGAAGATTTGGAAACCAGCAGCTTTTACTTTGATTATTATGAAGAACCCCTCACAAAAACTGTAACAATGGTGGAGAGCAATGGTATTGGATTTGGTCGTGGGGAAGAATCCCTCCCTAAGAATATGTTGAGCATTCAGTCTAGCAATCAATGGGCCAGGCCCAATAAGGTTGAATAAATGAGAGCCCAGAAAGGACAAGTTGGGCCAAGCCCGAGGCAATGTTTCGTTGAGGCAAGGAGGCGAAGGAGCCACGGAGTGAAGAAGCGGAAAGAGAGAGCTTGCGCCGGGACCAGAGGCATGTCCAGTAAGAACACTCGTAGCTACAACAGACCAGAGGAGCACATGTTGGTCCCTCGGAAAATCTGGAGGAGGATCGACGGATTTAGACAGAGGTGGAGGTTGACAGAGGAGCTTAATGGGCAACGGCGGAGAGAGAGAGACAGAGGTCGAAAGCTTGACCATAAAGCTGATGGATCCAGTGGAGGTTTTGGTTACCCCGGCGAAAGGACCATCCAGAGGTGAGATGGTGGCGACGCACGAACCAAAGTCTTCGTTCGGTGAGAGAGAGAGAAACGTGAGCTCAGTCCTAAAAAGCTTCAACGATCCCATCACAAATCCACTGGAGAAGGAGCTTGGCCGCACAGTTGAAGAGATCCAGATATTTTTCACTGGCAACAAGAACAGAAAGAAGAAGAGAAAAAGGAAAAAAAAAAGCTCTTCGAACGCTAAGCACGAGTTGGAGTTGGAGGAGGTGCCTCCGATTTCAGGAAGAAGATCGCCGGTGAAGGAGATCCATTCCGGAAATCGGAGCTGACGGTGGCGGATTGGGCTTCTCGAGTGTTGTGCCTTGTCATTTTTACCCTAATGTGCTATTTTGTGACAAAAACATGAAAGTATGCTATTTTTGAGAATTGCCATATTTTAAATGATGTTTCTTTTAAAATTGAGAATACTTTGGTAAACTCAAATTCTAAAAGTTCATCTTATATATAATTAGCCAACCATTTTTCCCCTGGTTGTGCCACCTGTCCCCAAATAACTGTGACACCTAAAACATAATTAAAAAGATGTCCTTTATCTGGGAGAAAGAGACTTCGAACCTCTTACCTCAAAGACATTAAGGAAGAATTCTAACCATTGCACTAAAGGATTTAACTGAAATTGTTACCCCTATAATAGTTATTATATTTGGCGCATATAGCTTTGCTTTATGGGCTTTAGCCTAGGGCCGGAACTGCCTTTTTGTTATAATGATCTTTATATCTCAAATCAATACTTTACGAAGTCCATTTCACAATTCTGTTTTTTCCTTTGTTTTCCTTCTCTTGGTATTACAATGAAATGTATATTTTAAAAAAAAAAAATATTTAATGAAGCCCATTAGTAAACAGATTTCACATTTTGTTTTTAATTTTTATAACGAAGAAGAAAAGAAACTATCAACATGGATTAATGAAGTGTAACCAATGGGTATAAAAAGACAAAAAAAGTAGAGAGTTATTAAATTACAATAAAAAAAATTTAAACGTAAGGAACATAAAATATATATAGGTTTTACTGATAAATTACACACTTCACACATGAACCTCAATGGAACAGAAGACAATCGTCCAACAGAAGATAAAAACAAGGAATCAAGCATTTGCATTCCCATCCCTTCTAAAAAACCATTAACAAACTTTTCATTTCTTCGTAAAACATTTTGCTTTGCTATTCACAACTATTATGTTTAATTGGAGGGGTTGAAGAATATATATATTAATTATATCTCAATTCTTAAATTATAAACGAACAAATAAATAAATATATATATTATGAATTTGCTTTAATTTTATTAAAAATAATACGAATAAAATAAATATATAACCAATGAAACACCACCTCGCGCACACGCGGGGTTAGCAGCTCTATTAGTTCTAGTAATTAACCTAGTTTGTTATAACATTCTAGTCATTATGCCTTACATCAAAGAAAACCATACAAGATCTATCAACGGATGAGACTCCGGAGATTTCTTAATCGGTTTCATCTAGTACAACCCGATGAGCTACATGCTCTACAATAAAAGAAAAGAGACGCACAGCTCTAAGTTTTCAAACTAGCACGCTTTGATGGACTTTTATCAAAAAGATGACTTAAGGAGACATCGACATTGAAGATTAAGTGACTGAGGCCCAAACTGAGAGTACCGAGATAAACCGGATCAGACCGTGAGCAAAAGAAGAATACCAACTTGATCATGGGAAGATGAAAACTCCATGGAGAACTGATAAGATCCATCAAGAAATATAAGCGACGTATATAATGGAAAGAGAAAATGGAAAAGCAATGTCTCACAAAGTGAAATTAACTTTTCAGAAGAAGACCAAACTGATTCTAGCAGCTCACGACTCTTTTCACATGGTAAGTCTAGCTATCGATGCAAATAGAGTCTCATGTATGATTATTGAACACGGGGCTCCGCTGACATCATATTCATGGAAACCATTGGAAAGATAGGAATATGTGAAACAAACTGAAACATTCTGATTACTGGTACATAGGTGTATATGGAACGGCTTAAGAGAATTCATTAATCTACCTATGTCACCAAAGTTCACTTACCTTTTCGGTCACGCATCCACATAGAACTCCGGGTTAAGCGTGCTGGAGGTAGAGTAGTCAAAAGATGGGTGGCATATTGAGAAGTGATTCAAGATACCGTACAAGTGAGGTAAAAACACAAGGAACGGTAATGTGGTGATTTAAGGGTCAATAAACAAGCCTCTTGGGAGTATAAAAATTAATGCATCAGCCGTCGGACATGGGTGGACCCACAGGCCAAGTGAGAGGGCGTGGAGCCCACTGGTAGGGGGGAGGCATTATAATTGGTATCAGTCTGGTTAGCCCTCCCAGCTCTGACCTGAGAGGCGGTTTGGGACCTGTCTTGGTGCGCAACGAGGACGTTTCACTCTGTGAGTGGGGTGATTGTAACATCCTGATTACTGGTATATAGTTGTGTATATGGAAAGGCTTAAGAGAATTGATCTGGTTATCTATATGACCAAATTGCACTTACATTTTCGGTCGCACATCCAGAGAGAGCTCCAGGATTAAGCATGTTTGAGTTGTAGTAGTCAAATGAAAGGTGAACTAAAACACGTGGAACAGTCATGTGGTGATTCTAGGGTCAGTAAACAAGTCTCTTAAGCCTACGAAAAATAATGCACCGGCCGTCAAACAGGGGTGGGCCCACGAGGCGAGTGCACAGACTTAGAGCGCACTGGTAGGGGCGGCTGGGAGTTATACAAACATCCGAAATGCAATATCAAAATTCACAAATGTCAGCATAGATTTTGTGATCTCGATTTGAACGTTTTAATTGCCACGTGAAGTCGTGAGAGCCAAGTGCAGTTGATAGAGTGATGAAAATGGTAAACTTCACTATTGATAACCATAAAGCTTCATACAATGCAATCTTTTGAACATCATGGTTAAACATAATGTGGAAAGTGCCACGAATTTACCATCAATACATAAAAATTTGGGAGTTGGAGTCGTGAAGAAAATGAAATTCATCTAAAACGGGCATCCTAAGATCATAAGATTCCAAATCGAAGAAAATGAATGTAATTCGAAATTTACAAAGAGAGATTCATTGAACTACAAAGTGGCTTGATCTCGAAATTGGTATACCCAAGTACGATTACAAACAAAAATTATATCCAAAGAATAAAAGTGTTTTCATTTATCAAATCAGGGAGGTTCAAGTGACAACTACATTATGACCGAACAAATAAAGATTGCTAAAAAATACGCTTGTAGACTTCCTATCAATACATATAAAAGAAAAAAAACGAGCAAATAGGGAGCCAAGAGCTTGTTCCTCCAAATATCTCATTTTTTTGTGGAGATCACGAGGAGATAAACTTGCGGTACAACGTCCTCTCCACCACCAATCATATGTACCCACTGACCGCTAAGTAGCTCTGCCTCAAGAGAACTGAGGCAGTATCTTCTGGAAGACTAAAAAAGAGGCAATAAAAGCATTAAACAAAAAGAACAGAGCAAAGAAAGAGAATCTTTGTAGAAAGATCTTTGCTTGACTGCCAGGAGATGATCTGGTCATAAGTGAAATGGTCATTCCAGGAACTCCCACCTCAAATATGGGAGGAAGATTTTTTCAATAAAAAAAAGACCTTTGATAGGCGTCTTCTCTCCTTTCCTGTTACCCTAGCGCCGCCGTCCTCTTTGCTCCCTTCTTCCTTTCCGGTGGTCGGTGCCTCTCACCGCCGCAGGGAAAGGAACTCCTCTCTTCTCTGTGTTTCTCTGCGGCTTCCTTCTTGTGAGATTTCAAGGTTTTTCTTAGTGAATTTTGTTTTGGAATCGTTCGTGTGGTGGTGGTTGTTGCCTGTTTCGGTGGCTGTTTCCCTGAGTGCGAGGCTTGCTTCTTTCTCTTTCCCGTCGGCTGATGTTCGAGGACGACATTTCCTAGGGTCTGGATTGAATTCTAGCCTTGTTCTTTTGGTTACTCCATTCACTGGTTTCCCCTTTATAGTTCCTGCAAGAGTGTGGTTTCTCTGGTTAGGTTGTCAAAGTTTCAGTATACTCCATTCCGTCAGATCTTGGGGTCGGTTCTGAGGTTTGGATTTTCCTCTCCTCTTTCCCTTTCAGGTATCGTCTTCTTCGCAGCGATGCAGGGTCCCCTGCTCCAGTCTTTCCCCTTCTCTCATTGGTGACTTCTCCAGGTTTGGATTGTGTCTGTCTCTGTATATGTTCTTCCTAGACGTGGTCTTGGTTGGCTTTTGTTTCGAACTTGGGCTGTGGTTTATATGGTGTTAGGTTCCCTTTTCTCTACTCACTGGATGCTTCTATGCATTTCTAGGTTTGGGTTTAGCTGATTGAGTCCCTTGGGGTCTTGGCTTTTTGGAGATTAGGTTTTCTCCTGGATTCTGCCTTCTCTTATATGAATGTTTAATGTATTAACTTCTTAGAATGATTGTTACAACCTACTTATACAGAGCTACCGAGAGAGTTAAGGAAACTATTAATACAAGATCAATCACAATCATAGCAAAATATATACTCTACATATATATGTCTAATACGCCCCCTCAAGATGGAGGATTCTTGAAGACTCCAATCTTGGAACAGGCTTGATAGAACCGTGACCGAGGAAGTGGCTTAGTAAGAGTATCAGCAAGTTGATCATGTGTCGAGACATGTGAGACACGAAGCATACCAGACTGAATGAAATTCCGAACGAAGTGATAGTCTAGAGCGATATGTTTCATGCGTGAGTGAAATACAGGGTTTGCACAGAGATATGTAGCACCCACATTGTCACAGTAGACAACAGGAATCGTAGGTATGTCGATATGAAGTTCGGACAATAGGGAACATAACCAACGAACCTCAGCAACTGCATTAGCGACGGCACCATACTCTGCCTCGGTAGAGGAGCGGGCTACACCGTTCTGTTTCTTGGACGACCAGGAGATGGGATTTTTGCCAAGGTAGACAATGTAACCATTTGTAGAGACAAAATCATCAGAATCTCCAGCCCAGTCAGCATCGGAAAATGTGTGTAATGTGAGCGGAGAATCTTTGTAGAGAGTGATTCCGTGAGTTGGTGTCCCAGCCAAGTAACGAAGAACACGCTTAGCAGCTGCCCAGTGGGTAGTCGACGGTCTATGCATAAACTGGGAGAGTTTATTGACAGCGTAAGCAAGGTCTGGTCGTGTGATTGCCAGGTATTGAAAACTTCCAACAAGCGAACGGTACGGAGCCGGATCAGCAAGAGGAGTCCCATCGTTTAGTGAAAGCTTCGGTGTTGTGGGCAATGGTGTGGTGACAGGTTTGCAATCGTCCATATTATATTTGGAGAGAAGATCCGAGATGTACTTCCTTTGCATTAGATGGAGACCAGAGGAAGATCGATGAACTTCAACACCGAGAAAGTAATGGAGATCAGTAGGATCTTTGATTGAGAAGCGATCAGCAAACCGTTGGAGAAGACGGGAGACAGCGACGTCATCATTGCCAGTGACAATAATGTCATCAACATATACCAAAACATAGAGAAGAAGCGATCCACGTGCATAGACGAACAGAGACGTATCAGCATGAGAAGCAACAAAACCGTCATTGAGAAGATGGTTCTTGAGAGATAAGTACCAGGCACGAGGAGCCTGTTTAAGGCCGTAGATAGGTTTGCGAAGGCGACAAACAAAAGAAGACTTGTCTTGGTCAATAAAACCCGGAGGTTGAGACATATATATTTCTTCTGTGAGTTCACCTTGCAAAAATGCATTGTTAACGTCCAATTGTTTGAGTTGTCAGTCCCTTGCAGTCGCAATGTCAAGTACTAAGCGGATAGTGGTGGTCTTGATAACTGGACTAAACGTTTCTGCATAGTCTATTCCATATTGTTGGGTGTAGCCTTTTGCAACAAGGCGTGCTTTGTAACGATCAAGTGTTCCATCAGAGTTATACTTAGTTGTAAAAATCCAGCGACAGCCAACGAGATTCTGATGGGGAGAAGGAGGGACCAGATCCCATGTATGGTTCGCAGTGTGAGCATCGAACTCAGTGGATGCCGCACGACCCCAATTTTCATCACGAAGAGCCTGCATGATCGTTTTTGGTTCCATTCTGATGGCATGAGAACCTGCATGAAGTGCATAACGTTTAATGGGTTTTTGGATACCATCTTTGGCTCGAGTTCTCATTTTGTGGGTATTTTGGATAAGTGGTGCAGAAGGTGATTCGGATGGGAGAATTTGGGTCTGTGCGGTTGTAGTGGGGTCGACTGGACAAGCTTGGTGTGGATTGGGCTCATTTGCAAGTGGTTGAGGCTGAGGTGGGGGTTGTACCTCATTTTGAGTAGGAGCAGTGGGCTCAGAAGTAGGGTTTGGCTGAACCGTGGGAGTCGGTTCATTTTGAGAAGGAGCAGTGGGCTCAGAGGGAGAAGTGGACGAAGAGGGTAAGGAAGGCAATACCTGTGCTGTTGTAGATGGTGGATGTGGTGGCGGGTGAAGACTCTGTGTTGGGGGTCCCGGTGTTGTATCTTGTGGCGGAGAACTGATGGTAACAGGCGTTGGCAATGTGATGGGAGCTACAGAGGGAGCCGTATCTATCTCATCAAGTCTGGTCTTCTCAAGAGCTTGAAACGGAAACCGGTCTTCAATGAATTGTACATGTCGTGATGTATAAACTCGACCCGTTGGCACATGAAGACAAAGATAAGCACTTTGATTCAACGAGTAGCCCAGAAACACACAAGGTAGAGAACGTGTATCCAGCTTATGTGTAGTATATGGTCTTAACCATGGGAAGCAAGCACAGCCAAAAACCCACAGCTTCTCATAGTTAGGAGGTTGAGAGAATAAGCGCTGAAAAGGAGAGCTCATCGCAAGTACAGGTGTTGGCATGCGGTTAATGAGGTAAACTGCAGTGGCAAAAGCATATGTCCAATATGTTTTCGGAATAGACGCTGTAGAGAGTAAGGTGAGACCTGTCTCAACGATGTGGTGGTGCTTTCTCTCAGCCAAACCATTGTGCTCCGGAGTATGAGGTGGAGATGTGAGGTGAGAAATCCCATGTAGGCGCAAGAACTCACGAAGAGCCAAGAACTCACCACCATTGTCCGAGAATAAAGTGCCAAGTTTGGTGCGAAATCTGTTTTCAACCAGAGTTTTGTAAGTGATGAAGGTAGGTTTAACATCAGACTTCCGTTTGAGTGGGTAAATCCATGTATAGCGTGTGAAGTGATCGATAAAAACAACATAATATCTGAAGTTATCGATAGAGAGAATAGGTGAAGTCCAAACATCCGTAAAGATATACTCAAGAGGACGTGTGGAGGAAATAGACGAGTTGGTAAACGGAAGCTTATGGGTTTTATTCAAGAAGCAATCAGTGCATGATAGTTGTTTATGGTTCGAAACAGGTAAAGGAGAAGATAAAGCAGAGACAATAGACTGTAGAATAGATGCAGACGGATGACCCAATCTGAAATGCCATGAAGATAGTGTAACATGGGGACCGGATGCAGAGAGTAAAGCCTGAGCTGGAGTTCTCGAAACCGGCCATTCATAAAGTTCATTCTTGGCAAGACCTTGGAGCAACGGGACCCCCGAACTCAGATCCTTCACCTGAAACGAGGCAGGGAAGAATTCGACGGAAACATTATTATCATTGCAGATTCTATATACCGAAATCAGATTCTTTTTGAGATCTGGAACACACAAAACATTGTCCAACTTTAAAGGTCTAACAGTAGAGGAAAGAAATTTTGAACCCGTGTTGGTAATGGCTATGTTTGAACCATCAGCAAGAAGGACATGGGTGGAAGATCCGAGGTCATGTGATGTGTGGCTCCCGAGTCAAGCAGCCAGTTTTCATATGCGTTCTGGTTGTGGGCAACATGATTTGCACGAGGCTGCCAAGGTCTGAAAGGAGTATGTGGTGATGGTGGCTGAACAGTCTGGAGGTGAGGGCACCGGCGCGCACTATGGCCCTGGGTGTAACAGAACTGACATTTACCCAAGTAAGGTCGAGGAGTGTTACCAACTGGACGAGATGAGCCTTGTTGAGCAATAGAGTACTGGTTCTGAGGTTGAGGAGCGCGTGGAGAGACAGACCAATTGTTTGAAGGGAATGTCCTGAAATCAGACTTGTATTTATTCTAGTAAAGTCGTGATGTCGAGATAAGACTATCATATGATATTGGACGGTTATAATGTTTTGCTAGAAGCCGCTTATAACTTATGAGTTATGAACTCATTACCATTATCATATGATCCTATAGGGTCACACACCTAAGCAAACTGGATATTATAAATTGGGTTTTGATCATTAGAGTAATGATTATGATCAACGTATATAAGATATACGTCGATATCGATTTTCTGTGAAGGTGTCGATCGACACCAATGGTTGGTATCGATCGACACCACTCGGGATCGTCTTCTAGAAGATCCTTGACTTTCTGCGAGGACCTGTCGGCAAGGTGTCGATCGACACCAATGGTGGGTGTCGATCGACACCTGTCGGCATCTCCAGCCTATATATATGATATGAGGGCTGCTCGAGTTTATATACTATAGAAGCTCTTGGAAGCTTGAGAAAACAGAGAAAACGCTTCAGAAAACCCGAAGGCGAATCGTTCGCTCCGGTACTAGCATCCCGCCGTCCAGTTTGTGTGCGTGTGGACTTCTGTAGAGGCGCAGCACTTGAGGCGCTTCCTAATCTCGATTACCTGTTCTTCTTCCGCTGCAAATCTTCAGGTATGTTCGAGATTTGACATATATTCATCGTAGATTCAATTGGCACAAGATCCGTGGTTTAGGATTGTTGTTAGGGCTGTTTTAATTCGATTAAAACCTGAACAAATTCCTTCAGTGGTATCAGAGCGGTTTGTTTTATTGAATCTGGAGCTTATAATTGAATTGGTTGAATTCAAAACGAGATATATATGATATATATAGGATTGCTTGCTAGATTATTATGTTCAAAAACTGTTTTTGTTGCATAAATCGTTAAATCCAGGGCTTGTGCGAAACGGGTGTCGATCGACACCATGTGTATGTCGATCGACACCGATAGGGTTTTCGCGTGAACTTTTAGGTCACGATCGAAGATCGTGTTTCCTCAAACCACTGGTGTCGACCGACACTAAAGTAGTGTCGATCGACACCAATCGGTTCATCGCGTTTGGTTCAATTGGATTGAACCGGGTAATCGCGATCGGTTCAAGCGGTAAAACGGTTATCGTTCATTGAACCGATTTGGTAGGTGTCGACCGACACTAATGTAGTGTCGATCGACACCGGTCGGTTATTTGCAAATTGATTCGATCGGTTTAATCGTTTAAATGGTTTATCGCGATTGAACCGGATCGGAATCTGTCGGTCAACACAAACTAGTTGTGTCGATCGACACTGATCTGGTGTCGATCGACACCACTTCAGAATTTACGTTCCTAGCTTGTTTAACTTAAGATTTTTTAAAGGTTTAAAACAAGTTGAAATATCTAGGATATATAATTGATATAAACTAGATTTAAGGTTCAGTTCCTCAAAATATTAAGCTTTTAATATCTTCCCAATCTTGTCAACTGTCAAGGCTCGTTTCATTGTGTGATGGGTCTGCCAAAGCAGGGTGTCCGCAATTACATGAGTGAGGCAGGTTGTAATCATTACTACGGACTTAAAAGATTGGTTTGCTTAACTGGGCTATCAAAATAGTTTTGGGCTCAGTGATATAGGATCGGATTTGATATAAGATATTAATCCGAGACAAGAATTATATATGATATAATTAGCAAAGTGTTGCTTACCTAAATAGCTAAAAGTTTGGGCGATGGGCCAAAGCTCACTCAAATTTTTTGTGAAATATGGATCTTGGATCATTATATTCAATTGAGGAAAATTGTTTTGAATATAATGTGAGTTTCTTAATTGTTAAGCTTTCTCATTACTTGAACATCGAAACTAAACTCTTATTTTGTGTTTTTCAGCTATGGCTAGCTCCCTTCACAGAAACACATTCTCGCTTCGATCCGTCCTTGAGAAGGACAAGCTTAATGGATCGAACTTCCTTGAATGGTATCGGAACTTGAGAATTGTTCTCAAGCAGGAGAAAAAGGAATATGTCCTTGAGAAGGTTCTCCCTGAGAAACCGAAATCCAATGCCGGACACGCTGAAAGGAATGCTTGGGAGAAGCATTCAAATGATGAGGTCGATGTGAGTTGTCTCATGCTGGCTACCATGAACTCGGACTTGCAGAAGCAATACGAGAACGTGGCGTCACCTGTTGAGATGATCACTAGCCTGAAAGGGATGTTTCAGGAGCAAGCACGAACTAAGAGATACCAGACGGTTAAGTCTCTCATTGAGTGCAAGCTACCAAAGGATGGTCCAGTTAGCCCCCATGTCATTAAGATGATGGGTTATATTGATAACTTGGCAAAACTGGATTGTCCCCTTAGCCAAGAGTTGGCTACGGACATCATTCTGCAGTCGTTGCCGTCAAGCTTTGATCAGTTTATCATGAACTATAACATGAACAACATGACAAAGACTTTGACGGAACTGCATGGCATGCTCAAGACAGCTGAGCCAAACATCAAAAAGGCACCCCTAATGTACTTTTGGTGCAAGGGGGTAAAAAGTTTAAGAAACATGCTAAGGGTAAAGGAAAAGCTAAGGCATTCCCGATTGAGAATCAGGATAAGCCTGAGACTTCTTCCAACCCAAACGCGGCCCTACTGATGCTGATAAATGCCATTACTGCAATAAGTCTGGGCATTGGAAGAGAAATTGCAAAGAGTATCTGGCAGATCTAAAGAACTCGAAGAAGACGTATGAGACGACTTCTTCAGGTATCTATGTTATAGAAGTAAATGTTACTACTTCAGGTTCTAAGTCTTGGGTATTAGATACCGGCTGTGGCGCTCATATTTGTACAAATATGCAGGGTCTAAGCAACAGTAGAACGCTGGAGAAGGGACAAGTGGACCTGCGTGTTGGGAATGGAGCAAGAGTTGCTGCATTGGCCGTAGGAACTTATCATTTGTCTTTGCCGTCAGGCTTGGTTTTAGAATTGAATAATTGCTACTATGTACCTGCTATAAGCAGAAACATCATTTCTATTCCTGTTTTGGATTTAGAAGACTTTCATTTTTCGATTAAAAACAAGTGTTGTTCTTTTGATCGTAATGAAATGTTTTATGGTAGCGCTCCATTAGAGAATGGACTTTATATTCTTAACCAATCTTTGCCTGTCTATAACATAAATGCCAAACGGTTAAGAACCAATGACTCGAACCCTACGTTTCTCTGGCATTGTCGTTTGGGCCACATCAATGAGAAAAGGATTCAAAAGCTTCATAAAGATGGACTTTTGGACTCATTTGATTTTGAATCATTTGAGAAGTGTGAATCCTGCTTATTGGGCAAAATGACAAAGGCTCCTTTCAATAAGTTAATGAAAGGGCCGGTGACCTATTGGGACTAATACATACCGATGTATGTGGTCCAATGAGTGTTAGTGCTAGAGGAAACTTTCAGTACTTCATCACGTTTACTGATGACTTCAGTAGATATTGGTTATGTCTATTTAATGAGACATAAATCGGAATCCTTTGAAAAGTTCAAGGAGTTCCAAAATGAAGTACAGAACCAACTTGGTAAAAGTATCAAAGCTCTTCGATCAGATCGTGGAGGTGAGTACTTAAGCCAAGAGTTCAGTGATCATCTGAGTAATTGTGGAATTGTTTCACAACTCACTCCTCCTGGAACACCTCAGTGGAATGGTGTGTCTGAAAGGAGGAATCGGACTTTATTAGATATGGTTCGATCGATGATGAGTCAAGTAGATCTTCCATTATCCTTTTGGGGATACGCTCTAGAAACGTCTGCGTTTACGCTAAACAGAGTTCCATCAAAATCAGTCGAGAAGACACCATATGAGATGTGGACTGGAAAAGTTCCAAGTTTGTCTTTTCTTAAAATTTGGGGTTGTGAAGCTTATGTCAAGCGGTTGATATCTGATAAGCTTGAACCCAAATCTGATAAGTGCTACTTCGTTGGTTATCCTAAGGAAACCAAGGCTTACTACTTTTACAACCGTTCTGAGAACAAAGTGTTTGTTGCTAAGAACTGTGTTTTTCTTGAGAGAGAATTTCTTTCCAAGAAGAACAGTGGGAGTAAAGTACAACTCGAAGAAGTTCGAGAATCACAGGAGCCTGCTCAACCTGTCGAGGAAGAGCAGCGACTGGATCTACAAAGAGTTGTAGAGTCCGAACCTATGATGCCAGAAGTTCGCAGATCCGAAAGGATTCGTCAAGAGCCCGAGAGATATGGATTTCTTGTGACTAATTGTCATGATCTCTTGATCATTGACAGTGACGAACCTGCGACTTTCGAAGAAGCAATGATGGGCCCTGACTCCGAAAAGTGGTTTAAAGCCGCTGAATCCGAAATCGGTTCCATGTCACAAAACCAAGTATGGACTTTGGGTGATTTACCTGATGGTGTAAAAGCCATTGAGTGTAAATGGGTCTTCAAGAAGAAGATCGATGTGGATGGAAACGTTCAGATTTACAAAGCTAGGTTGGTGGCAAAAGGTTTCAAACAAGTTCAAGGTGTTGACTATGATGAAACCTATTCCCCAGTCGCTATGCTTAAATCTATTCGGATTCTCCTAGCAACAGCCGCTCATTATGATTATGAGATTTGGCAAATGGATGTGAAAACAGCTTTCCTTAACGGGATTCTGGAGGAGGATGTGTACATGACACAACCTCCGGGTTCATTGATCCTAATGCTGCTGGGAAAGTATGCAAGCTTCATAAATCCATTTATGGATTGAAGCAAGCATCTCGGAGTTGGAACCTACGTTTTGATGAAGCAGTTAAAAAGTTTAACTTCATCAGAAACGAAGAGGAACCTTGCGTTTACAAAAGACTAGTGGGAGCGCAGTTGCATTTCTCGTATTGTATGTAGACGACATACTTCTCATAGGAGATGATATTCCGTTACTTCAGTCAGTAAAGGACTGGCTCGGAAGTTGTTTCTCGATGAAAGACATGGGTGAAGCCGCCTATATTCTTGGAATAAGGATCTATAGAGATAGATCAAAGAGGCTGATTGGACTGTGCCAGGACACTTATATCGATAAGGTTCTACACAGGTTCAACATGCATGATTCCAAGAAGGGCTTGCTTCCGATGTCTCATGGCATTACTCTCAGCAAGAAGCAGTGTCCTTCGACACCTGCTGAGCGAGAGCGCATGAGTAGGATTCCTTTTGCTTCTGCAGTAGGATCTATTATGTATGCCATGCTTTGTACTCGTCCAGATGTTGCTTGTGCTTTAAGCATGACGAGTCGATACCAATCAGATCCCGGTGAGAGTCACTGGACTGCCGTCAAGACAATCCTGAAGTATTTGAGAAATACCAAGGATAAGTTCTTAGTGTACGGAGGAAGTGATGAGCTTGTAGTGAGTGGTTATACAGACGCCAGCTTTCAGACAGATAGAGACGATTTCCGATCTCAGTCTGGTTACGTTTTCTGTCTGAATGGAGGTGCAGTTAGTTGGAAGAGTTCCAAGCAGAGCACCGTGGCGGACTCAACGACCGAGGCTGAATACATCGCTGCTTCTGAAGCGGCGAAGGAGGCTGTTTGGATTAGGAAGTTCATTACTGAGCTTGGTGTGATTCCTAGCATTTCTGAGCCTGTGGCATTGTTTTGTGACAACAATGGAGCCATAGCTCAGGCTAAGGAGCCCAGATCACATCAGAAATCCAAACACATTGAGAGGAGATATCATCTGATTCGTGATATCATTGAGAGAGGTGACGTCAAGATCAGCAGAGTTCCGACAGACGAGAACGTGCTGACCCGTTGACTAAGCCACTCCCACGACCGAAGCATGAGAGTCATGCAGCTGCTATAGGCATTAGATTCCTTAAGCAGTAATCTTGTTTTAGTGGGAGTTATCATATTTATGTTTTGATGTTCATGTAAACATACATTTGGTTATGTTTTATTTAATGAAATTGTTTCAGTATTATTTAATGGTGTTATTAAATAACTGTCCAAAAGTAATTTATGGCATTCTTATAGATCATCAAATATGTGATTTGATCATGAGACTCTATAAGTGATAGATGACATAAATTATTTGTGTCCATAGTCGAGGTTATCAAAGTTGGACATTGATAACCGCGCGAGACTAGTATGTGAGGTGACTGATGACTAAGTTTCATGGAGTCATTAATAGGAGTATTAAAGTCAATCACATAGATATGTGTTAGAGAACACATGATCGGACATGACCCGCTAATGAGAACTCTACAAGATTGTTATATGAGTGTCATAAGAGTTTCTCATTACGACTATAGAGTATAGTCCTTTGACCTGAGTTCATCATGTTTTCTTACATATGAATTGGTATGCTTTGACTCTGTCAAACGTCAGCCGTAATGGTGGCTATAAAGGCATTGATTGGGCATATTATGAAGTATATAAGGATCAGGGATGGAACAAGATGGAATTTGTCCCTCCCATATAACGGAGATAAATATCTCAGGGCCTATCGAAGATTTGATACTGGAAATGCGTGGCCGCGCTCAAACGGATTGAATGTCAATCGTTTGTCTTTTATCAGTATAAATCGGAGTTCGATAAACATGGTTTGGTTGATTAAGGATGACACGAGTTCTTGCCTTATGCTAGATCGAGATATAGAGACAAAGGGATTATGGGAATAGTTGATTCCAGTACAAGTGGGAGATTGAAGGGAATGTCCTGAAATCAGACTTGTATTTATTCTAGTAAGTCGTGATGTCGAGATAAGACTATCATATGATATTGGACGGTTATAATGTTTTGCTAGAAGCCGCTTATAACTTATGAGTTATGAACTCATTACCATTATCATATGATCCTATAGGGTCACACACCTAAGCAAACTGGATATTATAAATTGGGTTTTGATCATTAGAGTAATGATTATGATCAACGTATAAAATATACGTCGATATCGATTTTCTGTGAAGGTGTCGATCGACACAATGGTTGGTATCGATCGACACCACTCGGGATCGTCTTCTAGAAGATCCTTGACTTTCTGCGAGGACCTGTCGGCAAGTGTCGATCGACACCAATGGTGGGTGTCGATCGACACCTGTCGGCATCTCCAGCCTATATATTGATATGAGGGCTGCTCGAGTTATATACTATAGAAGCTCTTGGAAGCTTGAGAAAACAGAGAAAACGCTTCAGAAAACCCGAAGGCGAATCGTTCGCTCCGGTACTAGCATCCCGCCGTCCAGTTTGTGTGCGTGTGGACTTCTGTAGAGGCGCAGCACTTGAGGCGCTTCCTAATCTCGATTACCTGTTCTTCTTCCGCTGCAAATCTTCAGGTATGTTCGAGATTTGACATATATTCATCGTAGATTCAATTGGCACAAGATCCGTGGTTTAGGATTGTTGTTAGGGCTGTTTTAATTCGATTAAAACCTGAACAAATTCCTTCATTGTTGGTGTTGTTGTAGCCAGAGGTACGTTGCTTATTGTTCTGTTGGTACCGAGTATTGTTTGCAGAGACTGGAAGCAGTGAAGCAGCAGATGATGTAGCCGCGAGGTCAAGTAGCTTGGCTTCATGATTGAGCAAGCGTTCATGAATCTCAGTGATGGAGGGCACAGTGTCTTTACCCTCAATTTGATCAATGACATTACGGTAATCATCAGGAAGGCCTTCGAGAATGACTTCTACCGCTTCTTCATGTTCAAAGTTGCTGCCAAGTGTTACGAGTTGATCGATCCGAGTAGTGATACCTTGTATGTATTCATCAATTGTTTTGGATCCCTTGGTGGAACTCTTGATCTGTGTACGAAGTTGTTTAATGTGGCCTCTACTCGGTTTTGCATACGTAGCAGCAAGTTTGCTCCAGACTTCAGAAGCGGTTTTGGTGAGGGAAACAAGCGGTTGTAAGGCAGGTGTGAGACTCGCCAGGAGAGTACTGTAGATGAGCCGATCTTGGCGATTCCACTTGACAAACACGGGGTTGGGTTTTGTTACACCATCGAGAACGATTGTAGCCGGAGGGATGGTGGGCGTGGCTTCAAGGTGATCACTTAGATCATAGCCGTCAAGGAAGCTTCGAACTTGAAGGCTCCACATGAGGTAGTTGGTGCTGGTTAGCTTGGTAACGTGAGACATATTGATGTTGTAGAGAGAGTCGGTTGTGAGAGGGATTTGTGTTTGGGAGTTTGAGTTTGTGTGAGCCATGGGTATTGGCGAAGAAGAGTTGGCGGCTGTATAGGTTTTGAGAGAAAAAAAAAAAAAAATTTTAGGTCTTTTGGATGGATGGCTCTGCTACCATATGAATGTTTAATGTATTAACTTCTTAGAATGATTGTTACAATCTACTTATACAGAGCTACCGAGAGAGTTAAGGAAACTATTAATACAAGATCAATCACAATCATAGCAAAATATATACTCTACATATATATGTCTAATATCTTATTGTTTGAGGCTTTGTAGTCTCCTCTGGCTCTCTCTTCTCCTAGTCTGGGCGAGTTCAGGTTGTGAGGGTCTTGCAAGCTTCTTCTCTGGTGGTGTCTCCGGTGATGTTTGCGTGTTGGTTCCTCCTCCCGCTTCTGCCCCTTGCCTCAGTCTTTGTTGGATGTTGTTTCCGTTTCGGCTGCTGCTCTGTTTCTCAGGTGTTTTCGTCTTCTTATTGCAGTCCTCTTCTGGTTGCAATCTCCGGCCTTGGGCCTCTGGGGTATTTCTTGGTCTCTGGTTGGTTATTGGGTTCGGCTAATAGTTGCGATATTCGGATTGATCTTTCATCTTTATCCTTGCCTCTGATTGTCTGGGCTAAGTTGATCTTTGGTCTGTGGTGAATGTTATTCTCCATCATTCTATTCCTTTAGCTTCCGGTCCTGGTTCCGAGCGTGACTGTGGCTGCCTGCAGTTTCTTGTGGCTGTTAAGATACCTGGTTCGGTTTCTGTTTGTAGAGTGTATGACATATCTTTTTTCTCAGGTTGTTTCTTTTTCTGTTTCAGTTCTTAAGAGTTGTTCTTACGTTTATATTTAACCATGCTGTAATTTTCCCCTTGCTTTTAATTAAAAACTTTCTTTCAAAAAAAAAAAAAATATCAGAAGAAGACTTGTCACTGCTAAAAACAACAACGACATCATGCATTACCACAAAAGAAACAGAACATGGGTAAACAAATTCAAACTATAATGTTTTTGCAGAAAAAAATACTGGATCTAGTCTATCAAAGGTCTCTATTGAAAAATTCTATTTCCATCTTGTCCTACTATATTCTCAAACCCAAATCAAAATTTTATACCATATAGAAATATAATCTCATACGAAAAGAGATATTGAAATTTCTGTGTTGATCTGGTCTTATTTCTGTATTCACATAAATAAAAATTTTGGGACTAGAAATAGAGTTCTTTATGTATAAAAAAAACTGAAAAAACAAAAATTTAAAATATTTTAATTTATAAAAAAACATAACCCCATACGTAGTTCTGTTAATTACTATTTAACAAAAAAATAAAAATAAAACCTAAATTTATGTTTTATAATTACTTGAACGGAAATTTTTAATACACTTTTTCAAAACTATACCCATCTAAGTTTCTTGCAAAAATGCACTCATTCATTAAGGATAACATGACTTTCCTACCTTAACTAAACTAATCACCAAAAAATAAATCATTTTTCTTCTTCCTTCTCCTGCACGTGATCCACCTTCTATTCTTCTTCCTCCTATGACATCACATCAATATATAATGACAATGAAGCTGGTCTCCTGTTCCTCCTCCACCTCCGCCTTTACCACCAATAATGAGTTAGGTGTTATAACAATAATAATAATAAATCTCATAAGATAAATAAATGTAAATAGGAACAAAATTTTATATCTGCAGAAATTTGGAATACAAAAAAAGAAAAAGAGACGAGAGGAAGAGAGAATCACGTATATTATCAAAATGTGAAGATTGTGTATTTGAAACGAGCATTAACGTTCGTTTATATAGAAGTGAAAAGAAAAAGTTACTGTGTACGCTTAGTGACAGTGGGCTCTATATATACAATTAATTTTACACATTATGTTACGTTTCTCTTCGTCGATGTTTTCTTTTCATTGACTTTTATAACACTCCCCCTTGGAGACCAGTGTCACCATCATACGCTGCGTCTATGTTGCCTCGTTAAAAACTTTTACTTGGAAAACCCTGTGGGAAAAAACCATGGTAAGGTAAAAAGAGTACAACAGCACAAGATCTCCCTCGAATAAAATCATCTCATAGATCTTGTTGATGACGCATTCCAATGTTATGGACATGCTTCTTGAACATTGTGATGGGTAATGACTTCGTCAAAAGATCAGCCGCACTGTCACATGACCGGAGATATCTCACTTCAATTTCTTTATTCTTTTAGAGTTCTTGGGTATATGAGAAGAACTTCGGATGTATATGTTTAATTCTGTCACTTTTGATATATCATTCCTTCGTTTGAGCAACGCATGCAGCATTGTCTTCATACAAGATTGTTGGCTCCGTATTTCTGAGAATACCACTGCTTGATCGAATGTGTCGGCTTATTGATCTTAGCGAGACACATTCTCTACTTGCTTCATGGAGTGCAATGAGTTCAGCATAATTCGAGGAAGTAGCCACCAGGGTCTTATAACGCCCCAACCGCCCCTACCGGTGAGCCCACATGTCCTCTCATTAGGCCTATTGGGCCTCTCACTAGGCCCACATGTCCTCTCATTAGGTCCATTGGGCAAACCCCTGTCCAACGGTCGGTGCGTTATTCGGGAGGCTCAATAGTCATGATATACTGACCATGCAATCACCACATGACCGTTCCCCGTGTTTTCTCCTAACTCACACGATACCGCGAATCACTTCCCGGTAGGTCACCCATCCTTTGACTACTTCAGCTCAAGCACGCTTAACTCTAGAGTTCTCTCTGGATGTGCAACCGAAAAGATAAGTGCACTTTGGTGACATAGGTAGCCAAATCAATTCTTTAACCTCTCCCACATATATATCCATATATACCAGAAATCGGGATGTTACAATTCACTCCCACTCAGAGTGCAACGTCCTCGTTGCACACCACAACCAGTCCCAAAACGCCTCCCAGGTCAGCACTGGGACGGCTAACCAGCTCTGATACCACTTATAACGCCCCAACCGCCCCTACCGGTGAGCCCACATGTCCTCTCATTAGGCCCATTGGGCCTCTCCCCTGTCCGACGGTCGGTGCGTTATTCGGGAGGCTCGAAAGTCATTATATACTGACCCTGCAATCACCACATGACCGTTTCCCGTGTTTTTTCCTAACTCACACGATACCGTGAATCACTTCCCGGTAGGTCACCCATCCTTTGACTACTTCAGGTCAAGCACGCTTAACTCTAGAGTTCTCTCTTGATGTGCAACCGAAAAGATAAGTGCACTTTGGTGACATAGGTAGCCAAATCAATTCTTTTAACCTCTCCCACAAACGTTTTCATATATACCAGAAATCGGGATGTTACAGGTCTGCTCCTGACAACGTCAAGATATAGCAGTGCCTACGATCGTGAAAACATATCCCGTTTGTGATCGGACTTTGTGTGGATCCGATAAATATCCTGCATCTGCAAAACCAATCATTTGACCATTTAATTTTTAGGATAAAACAAACCTAAATCAGTAGTCCCTTGAAGGTAACAGAAGATATGTTTAATCCCGTTCCAGTGTCTTCGCGTAGGGGACAAACTGAATCTTGCCAAAAGATTAACAGAAAATGATATATCAGGTTGTGTGCAATTTGCAAGGTACATTAGAGCTCCAATTGCACTTAGATATAGTAATTCAGGACCAAGTATCTCTTCGTTTTCCTCATGTGGTTGGAATGGATCATTTTCAACATTGAGTGATCTAAGGACCATGGGAGTACTTCGCGGAGTTGCCTTATCCATGTTAAAGCGCTTTAACACTCTATTGGTATATGTGGATTGGTGCACAAATATACCCTTTTGAGAATGCTCAATTTGGAGGCCAAGACAATACTTTGTCTGCCCGAGATTTTTCATCTCAAATTCTCCTTTCAAATAATTTGATGCTTTTTGTATTTCTTCATGAGTTCCGATAATGTTTAGATTATCAACATATACTGCAATTATCATAGATCCAGATGTTGTTTTCTTGATAAAAACACATGGGCATATAGGATCATTTACATATCCTTCTTTTGTTAAATGCTCACTGACACGATTATTCACATACGTTCAGATTGTTTTAACCCATATAATGATATTTGCAATTTGATTGCACATAACTCTTTTGGTTTTAATTTTAATGCTTCTGACATCTTAAATCATTGGGAACTCTCATATAGATATCAGTATCCAATGACCCATATAAGTATGCCGTAATGACATCCATAAGTTGCATCTCTAGATTTTCATCGGCCGCTAGACTCATCAGGAATCTAAACGTTATTGCATCCATAACGGGATAATATGTTTCTTCATAATCTATTCCAGGTCTTTGAGAAAAACCTTGAGCCATTTGTATCCAACTGGTCTCACATCTGCAGGTGTGAGTACAATAAATCCGAATACTTCTCATTTATTAGGTGAATCCAGTTCAACTTGTATTGCATTTTTCCATTTTTCCCAGTCATGCCTCTTTTGACATTCATATACAAATTTTGGTTCTGGATATTCGTTTTCCTCATTTAGTTCCTCTGATACAAGGTATGAGAAAACATCATCGAGATCGTCCATTTCTTTTCTTTTTCATATCCTTTTATTATGAATGTAGTTGATAGAAATCTCATGAGTTTCTTCTGGCTCTTGATGCTCTACGTTATCATGAGTCTCATTATTTACTTCCTCCAAAGTACTTTCTGCTACTTTGGGGTTTTCATGCACTTCAACTTCCTTTTGTCTCTTAGGATTCTTATTCTTAGAACCGATGGGTCTACCACGGCTCAGGCGTGTTCTAGACTCACGTGTATTGTCTGCTCTTCTATGGTCTTGCGGTATTTTAACACTAGCATGAGTATTTGCAGGTGGTATATGAGATTTAGTTACCGTTTTGTTATCTGCAAATGCATCTCGTAGCTGATTTGCTATAGTATGCAAAGGCACAATTCGGCGAACTTTCAGTTCAGATTCTTTATTAGGAGGATCAAGATGTAGTAATGATGGTACACTCCATTTGATTTACTTGCCTACTTGTTTATTTTCTCCCCTAGAACCATGAACACATTCTCATAAAAATGACAATCTACAAAACGTGTCGTAAAGACATCACTACTAGTCTGTGGTTCTAGGTATTGTATAATTGTTGGAGAATCACAACCAACATATATTCTCAACCTTCTTTGTGGTCCCGTCTTTGTGCGTTGTGGTGGTGCTACATGCACATTTAGTGCACAACCAAATATTCTGAAATGAGATATATTTGTTTCTCCCCTAAATGCTAATTGTAGTGGGGAATACTTACGGTATGCACTTGGTCTTATCCGAATGAGTGCTTTTGAATGAAAGATAGCATGTCCCCAAACAGAAGTTGGAAGTTTTGATCTCATGATCAACGGTGTTGCAATCAATTGCAGACTTTTAATTAATGATTCAGCCAAGCCATTTTGTGTATGGATATGAGCTACGGAATTTTCAACTTCAACTCTCGTTACCATACAATAATCACTAAATGCTTGGGATGTGAATTCACCAGCGTTGTCTAATCTAACTCTTTTAATGGGATAATCAGAAAACTGAGTTCGCAGTTTGATTATCTGAGTTAGAAATCTCGCAAATGCCACATTACGAGATGATAATAGACAAACATGTGACCATCTACTGGATGCGTCAATTAATACCATAAAATAGTGGATTGGTCCACATGGTGGATGTATCTGTCCACAAATATCGCCTTGAATTCGTTCAAGGAATTTTAGTGATTCTTTATCAATTTTAGTTGGTGATGGCCTTATGATCAACTTTCCAAGAGAGCATGATGCACATGTCATTTTATTCCCCTGATATATCTCCTGGATTTTCAGTGAACGACCATGTGAGCTCTCTATGATTTTCCGCACCATTGTTGTGCCTGGATGTCCAAGGCGATCATGCCATAGTGTGAAATCTTCTGAATTTTTTTAATCATGAGGTTTGATTCAACGCATCTATATAAGTATGATGCAAACCAGAAGGGAGTTTTGGGAACTTTTCCAAAATATGCCTTTGACTAGATCTATCAGAAGTTACATACATATACTTCTTTTCATTCTCAGTCGCAGACTGAGTATCATATCTTTGAAGGTATATGTCATTAAAACTCAACAAATTCCTTTTGGAATTCGGAGAATACAAGGCATTGTTGATGGAAATTTTTGTTCCATTAGGCAACGTAAAGTTGACTTTGCCAATTCCTTCAATCACGTCTGCAGGACCTGATATTGTATTGACAATTATCCTTCTTGGTTTTATATTAGCGGAAAACTCTTTTCCACTATCTGGTATGCAAATTTTTCGAATCATTTTCTTGGATTTTGTTCCATCCGCATTATGATCCATTTATGTAATTAACATAAACATCAATAAAGGAAAAGTGAAATTCATTTATCGAAAAAGACGTACAATAACTATACATAAGTTTTGTTATAAAAACAACATTGTTTGATAAGAACCGAAAATGTAATAATTATGCATTAGTTTATTGTAAAAACAACATTATTGGATAAAAACCGATAATGTAATAATTATACATGGCATTACTGAAGACTATTCAGCAGTCTCACTACAAGCATCTCAGTAATTCTCTTCAATAGAGGTCTCAGTCGAGCTCATTCGCGAAGTCCGAAGAGTCGAGGTACGATGTACCCACAAAGTTTTCTATGAGGTTCACCTCCTTTTCTTTTCCTTTCAAGGACTCTTTGAACAACTTACAAAGGTGTGGAGTGTATGGCATGTACGTGACCAATGTCTTTTGCATCCGCATCTGTAACACACAGTCTCACGCTTCTGGGTGATATCCTCTTGGGTTTCTCCTCTTTAGATTGGTGTTCAGATCGGATCTATTTGTTTGATCCTGCCCCCTTAAAATTGCAAGCTCTTCCACGCCCTCGACTAAATCGACGGCCACAACCCGGATAAGATTGGAATTTTGTTTCTGAATTTTCCACGGCCTTAGCATTCACTTCAGGGAATGTTTTGGCTCCCGTAGTTCGAGAATTGTGGTTTTTGATGAGCAGCTCATCATTCTTCTGTGCGAGAATGAGCGTTACTATCAATTCAGAAAATCTTGTATATCCACATCTTATATATATTTTTGGCAAGACATGCTGCTGTTTATGAAATGTGAGGTATGTTTTCTCAAGCATTTCTGCTTCAGTGACAGAGTGACCACAATATTTCAATGTGACACTATCCTCAGCATAGGAGAGTTATAGTCTGCAACCTTTTGGAAATCCTGAAACCGCAGGTTCTTCCACTCTTCTAAAGCATGAGGGAGATTTACTTCCCTCTGGTTGTCAAACCTCGCTTTTAGAGCTTGCCACAGTTTTGTTGGGTCTTTTATGTGCGCATAGTCATGCGTCACATTTTCATCAAGGTGTTGCCTTATGAAAATTATCATTTCTGCTTTATTTTTAGTAGGTGATTTGTTTACGCTTTGATAGTGTCAGTTAGCTTTTTCATTTCCAGATAACGCTCGACATTTGTTATCCATGCTATGTATTTTGCTCCAGTAATTTTGAGAGCCGAGAACTTAAACTTCTCAATATATGGCATTTGATTTTCTAAAAAAAAATCATAAAACTTTTATTAGTACGATAATATTATTTTATATTAAGACAAACTGTTTACATGAATAATACAAGCAATTACAAGAGAAAACAATGCATAAAAATGTAATGCACGGTTATGGTAAACTCTGCTGGAGTAAATTTTCCTATGAAGAGACCATAAGATGGAGTAAATATTACAATCGCACATAAAATTAAATATAAACGAATCATCTTTCTTACAAAATGGAGTCTAAAGAAAGTTATTTGAAAATTATTTGAGTGGAGGTGAAATCATTGAGTGAAGTAAATGAATGAAAGATAAGTGTATTTATAGATTGAAAAACTGTTCATAGCTGTTTGAAAAAGATAAAAATTTTGAAAATCTTTTTTATGACCGTTGGTGAAAGAAATGTTAAAAATAATTAAAATTAATCAGAATATTATTTCAGTAAGAAATTAATTAAATTTACTAATATTTAACATAAATTTTATGTAGGTGGCTGAGCCTCGTTTTATAATAATTATAATATAAACAGATATATAATCATAATATTATGGTAACAGAGTTAGCCACATTTGAACAATAAATTATAAGTGGCATAGCCGTCCATTGTAATATTAACAGTAAACAAAAAATTATGGTGCATTTAGCAGCCATGATATAATGCAGATAAATTAATAACGAGGCGACAAACTGTCCACGGTAATATTAAGTACATGGTGGTGTGATAAATAACCACATTAAAATAAAAGTTATACAGGCGGATATTCCGACCATTATAATATAGTATATACATATATATATATATATCAAATATATATAGTTGTATCATAGAGTGATCGTGCTGATAACGTGTTATAATAATAAATATATCTGATAGGATAAATAAATGAAAATAATAGCAAAATTATATACCCGTAGAAATTTGGAATAGAAAGAAGAAAGAGAGGCGAGAGGAAGAGAGAATCACGTTACACATATTGTGTATTCGATTCGTTTATATAGAAGTGAACAAGAAAAATGTTACTGTGTATGCATAGTGACAGTAGGCTTCACACAATTAAATTTTACACATTACGTTACGTTTCTCTTCGTCGATATTTTCTTCTCATTGACTTTTATAACACTATGCAGTTTTCTATGATTTATAAACTATTATAAAAATCTTACAAACTCTTACAAATTATTTATTATCCCTTATAAATGATATATATGTCTTTCTAAAACATTTATAAACATTTATAAAATATGTATAAACGTTTATAAATAATTTTATATAAACTCATCAATGATTTATAACCCTTTATAAAATAATTAATAAACTATTGTAAATTCCAAAACATTATATAATTATTATGTTATACACTTTTATATGATTTATTAACCTTTATACATATACATTTAGACGATTTTTAAAGGTATATTAGAAAACCATATGCAATACTACATGATTAACAGGAATCTCATATTCAGTTCTCCTATTTTATATGGGTTCGTAAAATTAATAATTCAATTTTAAGATTTTTTATACATATATTTTATAATGTTGCCAAGGTTTTATAAGACTTTATAAGCCTTATTAAAGATTGATTAACTCATATAAATAATATAAATATATTTATAAACCTTTATTAATGATATATAAAGTCTTATAAATGATTGATATGCTCAAATTTACACTAGAGCTACTCTCCATTTAAGAGATCGAATGCAATACTTAGGAGTCGAATTCCACAGAGACTCAAGATCATACAATAGACGTCTAGGCTTTCGAATTAAGCTACACATAATGATTGTAAATTAAAAGAAAGCAGTAAATCGGTTGTAAATCCGATGGAAAAAACGTCAGGCTCAGGAATTATCAGGAAATCAGGAATGTAAGCTAATCAGTCGATCAGGATTCTGCTAAATTCTAGAACTTGAAACACAATAATAAAGTGAATCAGTTGTCGTTGCGAAAACTATCAATGTCTAAAACCTAGAAAACCAAATTTCTTTGCGATATCTAAAGTATAAACATGCAATATTCTCAGATTTGATAAGTTCACAAAATCCCTAAATCAAATTCCTTTGCAGATAGGTATTTTGCTCATCTAAGGTTCTTTCTAGTTAAATAACCAACTTTCGTTGCGAGAATCAACATATGATCAATAATCTAACTCGTGAATTCAAATCAAGCATTAATCATAACCTAGATGAAGAACTAGTGTACCAGAATCTTTAACTAGCCAATCAATTTAACAATCCTGAAATCCCTAATGAGAAACCCTAAACCTAACTAGCAAACTACTCAGACATGGAGATAAAAACAATAAACATGATTGAATAAGATTGCATAGAAAAAATCAATAGAGAATTAAAGGAGTTCTGAATCTTCTCTGAAAGAGTCCGAATTCTTTTCTCCAAAACTCTGCTACAAATCTCTCAATAAAATAAAGCTTAGATTAAAGATTAGTCTAAACAATGACTTAAAAACCTAAGTATAGTCTAAAATACACGTGGGACTTATTTTTAAATATTAGGAGCTCCAGAGATTTTTTTGCAACTCTTCAAACCTTGAAGATGCATAATAAAATTGCAGTCAGGAATTGGTGACGACCGACACCATCTCCAAAATTTGTCTCCGAGTTAAATTATTCAGCACAGCTTCCTACTTAACTCCAGAATGATCCATAATCTCCAAATAAGCTCCAGACGTACAAAAACCTTCAAATAACTCTAAAAGACTCCAAAAATACTAACAAGACTCTATAAATAAGACTTATATCATGTCTAAAAACACTAAAATCTATGATATATCAACTCTCTCAGACTTAGCTTTTGTTTGCCCTCAAGTAAAACAGAAAACCAAAACCTGGGAAAGAGGTTTGAAAACAGGGATCTCACTTATCCTTTAGAACACCGAATCAGCCAACACCTTTGAAATCCACATCATACAGGACCAACTTAAGATAAAAACCTCCATTAATTTCCCGCAGACTTACTAACCATCCAGATTCCAAACCACAATCCATAAGAGTTATCCAAAATACCCATTGCTGACCTTATTAAGTTTTAAGTGTAGTATCATCGAGGGAATATGAATATCGATCAAATGACACATGGATTCTTACCCAACCAAGTATCTGATTTTGTGGACAGGCGATTTTTCCCTACTAGGGTATCATTTTATTTTTTTATCGACTGACTGTTCTTTTTTTTAGACAGTTTTCCATGAATCTCAAAAACTAGCGGGGTTAGTGCCAACTTCTCAGTTCACTTCTTTTTGACCTATATATGTTTTCATTCTTTTTCTTAAGACACTGAAGGAAAGAGAGAGGAAAACCATAATCACAGACTAATCCTATCCGGCCTGCACAAGGAATTCAATTCGAAGTATACCAATCCCCAAGATGAATAAATTTAAGTTCATTATGTGTAGGCTAGCGCTGGATCATTCAAACACTCAAACAACATGGGGATATTGGTAGATCAATTTACCTTTGGAATTTTCTTTTGGTAGAAGCTGCTGTCAATGGTTGTAGGAATGGTCACTTAAATAGTTGCTAAAATAGTTTGTTCCAAGAAAAGTTCATAGTTCCCAACTAAATTTTGACTCAATAAAACAATTTTTGACACAACTTGAACCAAAACAAAACAAAGCAAAATACATTAGTATTTTCCTCCCCCAGACTTAAGTAACACTGTCCCCAGTGTTATCAAGCCATATGATTGGAAAGAAACCAAAGTAAAAACAAATTAACAGGAAAATAATCAAAAATATGTACCTGGTTGGGTGGCGTCGAGCAACACTGGTGGGTGTCGGTTGACACCAGTTTTTTTTTGACACAAGAAAAACAAAACGAAAAATTAGTAAAAACCAAACGAAATTCAAAGAAAGTCCTACCTAAAAGTGGGTTGCGTCCCACGAAGCGCTTGGTTTCAGTCATTAGCTTGACTATGTTGGGGTTTAGGCATCTGGTGTAGCAGAGAGTGGCAGTGAATGCCTCTGGGAAGAACATCTCATCATCAAAGATGTTGTGTAGGCAGTTTGTGCATGAGATTGACCAAGGATGTGAGGAACAACAGTAGGGTGAGACTTATGTGTGGGTGGGACACTTTTTTTTCCTGCAAAATCATCAAAAGAAATACCAAGCTCTCTACGATAATCTCGTAGCATGCATAAGTGTGAAGTAGATGGAAGTGTATGATCGATGATATGAGGTGGTTTAGAATTGGGAACATGAAGTGCATACCTTTGCTTTCTCCTAGGTGTCTGGAGTGAGAGATGTGGAGTTTTTTGTTTAGCAACAGTTGATGGACTTGCAGCACTAGAAACCTTCTGAAAACTGGGTGTTATGGTCGTTTCTGGGTTTGTCTGTAGTGGGTGTCGACCGGCACTAAGAGTGGTGTCGACCGACACTGAACCCACAACTCGAATTTCTGCACTTTTTCTGCAATTCAACTCTGCAATCCTTGTCTCTATCACAAAATATCATCCTCCATCAACTTTTCTTTGACTAGACCCTTATCTTCGAGCCTAGTCCTGAAGAGATGATCTCCACTCCAATCCTCAAGCCCAACAGCTTTCTTAGAGGTCTCAACCAATTCCTTTTGAACAACCAGCTTGTTCACTTACTCAGTAACCTCCAACTCCTTAACATACCTAGCAGTAATGTCATCTGGCTCCACATCCATGGCAACCTCTAGAGAAAAGGTTTGTCCATCAATGGTAGGTTTTCTCCTTAGTTATCCATGTCAAAGTTCATGACCTAATCACTCAAATCAAGCTCTATCTGCCCTTCTCTGACATCAATAATAGTGCCTGCAGTAGCTAAGAAGGATCTTCTAAGAAGAAGAGGATTCTAAGGTTCTGCACTATATTCCAAAACCACAAAGTCTGTGGGGATAGTGCAACCTGCAATCTGAAGTGGAACATCCTCTAAGACACCTTCTGGAATCCTCTTGGAACGATCAGCAAGGATAAGATGAATCCTTGTAGGTTTTAAGTAAGTCAACCCAAGTCTTACAAGAACGGAATAAGGCATCAGGTTAATGCTTGAGTCTAGGTCACAGAGAGAGTGAGGAAACCTTCCTGTTTAGATGGAACAGTCTAGCACAAAATTCGTTGGGTCAGATAACTGTTTTGGAATCCTACTCTGGATCATAGCACTGACCTTTTCCGAGACTCTAACCTTTCTCTCTTTTCTTGATACTGTCTTTTTTAATAGGATTGCACTGATGTCCTTTGTGAGCAAAGTTGCTTTCTCATGACTTACACCATTCACAACCATCCTCTTAACAAATCTCTTAATTGGAGGTGAAAGCTTGACTGCATCAACCAATGGTATCTCAATGAACACTTTGTCCATTATTGTCTTGAATATGGCCTCTTCCACCTCTTGTTTAGACATTTTGGGTTTCGGGTAAAGTATCTTAGGTTTATAGACCCCCTCTTCAATGGGTAATGGTGTTTTGGGACGATCAGCACACTCTTCCGACAGCAATTGAAAAATACAAGTCTGGTGTCGATCGACACGCCCATCTGGTATCGCTCGACACTAAAAACTTGTGTTGAGTTGGATCGACAATGGTCCGCCAGGACTCGAGAAATCGCGATTTTTCACTAGTGTCAACCGACATTCCTCATGGGTGTCGACCGCCACGAGGTCTGTGGCTCCAAATTCTTCATCAAACTCTGCAGACTCCACGAGTTTTTCTTCACCTCTCACCATGATGGCATTAACATGATGCCTTGGGTTGGTATCAGTTTTTCCCGGAAGAAATCTTTCTTGCCTTTTTATGGAATCAGCAGTTTAAGCAACCTGAATATCCAACTTCCTAACATGAGCACCCAAATACTCAATCTTCCCATTCAGGTCAGTGTACAAAGCATCCAGTTTCTTATTAAAGCTCACAGTTATCTTTGTCTGACCTTCAAGAACCTGTTCCAACATCGATTCAAACTTGTTATTATGTTTAGGAGGTTTTTGGTAAGAAGAAGAACCATAATTCTTGTGAAAGTGTTGTTCTGAGAAGGTATCTGGTAAGTAGAACCATAACCTTGCTGATTTCCAAACCTCTATCCTTGAAATCCAGCTCCGTTGATGAAATTTACATCCTCTTCCTCTGATTCAAAGGTTTCAACATCTGCAGCAAACTGGACTTGCTTCTTACCTACAAGGAGATTGTGGACAGAATCTAATTTGGCTATCACCTCAGCAATCTGACCTCCATCTATGTTTCCAGCTGCTTTTTTCCTCTCAAAATCTGTATTTTTGGTACTGTTGCTAGACACCAAGTTCTCAATTAGCTTTTTGGCTTCTGCTGGACTCCTAGTATTGAAGTTTCCTTGACTTGCAGCATCCAAAGCCATCTGCTACCTCCAATCAATTCATGTGAAGAAAATGTCCAACAACTGAACACCACTGACCCCATGATAGTAAAACAATAAAATTAACAAAATTTAAAATAAAAATTAGAGTTTTGGGTTTAGGGTTAATGATTTGTGTTTAGGGTTTCGTGTTTTAGATTTAGAATTTATTGCTTTGAGTTTAGGGTTTAAGATTTAGGATTTAGGGTTTAGGGTTTAAGGTTTTGGGTTTATGGTTAGTGTTTTGGGTTTAGGGTTTAGTGTTTTCGGTATAGGATTTAAGATTTATAGTTTCGGGTTAATTTTTTTGGAGTTTAGGGTTTAAGGTCTAGGGGTTTGGATTAGTGTTAGTGCTTTTGGTTTATGTTTTAATGTTTAACTAGGTATTTCACCCACGCTATACGTGGGAATTTTCTAATAGATTTTCTATAAAATATATATTCAATAATATTTATTAAAATATATGTTCAATAATATTTATTAAATTTTATATTCAATAATATTTATTAAATTTTATATTCAATAATATTTATGAAAATATTATTTTTATTCATTCTAATAAAAAAAATATTTTGATTAATACATATTTAATTACTAAATTTAAATATTATCAATTAATTAATTATTTACATAATTTTTTCATTTAACATAATATTTGTTATCATTTGTTTACTCAATTTAAATCGTTATATTTGTTTTATAATTTGTTAGTTAAGTTACTTAAAGCTACTGTCTTTTTTGGTAACAAATTGAAGATTATTGAAATAACTAAATACTTTGTATTATTAGATTTGATCTATATTTTTCTGTCCAATATTTATTCTAAGCTACATATGATGAATTATATAATTGAAAAAATTATGTATATGATTAGGGAAATTTCTTAATATAATATTAAGATAATTTTTTATAATTGAAATTTATAGATATTTTCTTACCTTCTTTATACGTTTTTAAAATTCTTATATGTAGCTGTTTATTAAGTTTATTGTAAGTGTTTTTTGTCATATCAATTATTATAGGTTATATATACTTAATTATTTAAATTAGAAAGAAAGCTTTTGATCAAATATTAAGTTGATATTTTTAATAAAATTGTATAGATAATTTCCTTATCTTATATTTTATATTAAAAAGTTTCCTATAATCTAATATTAAGTTTATTTTTTTTGTTTAATAGGAATTTATAGATAATTTCCTTATCTTATATATTTTTCTATTTACAAAATAATTAAAAATTAGAAAATCTCTTGAATTTAAATGTTGATGTGGAATGACATTATTGGTTGTTTTCAAATTTTAAATCCTAGGTGGACATTCTTAGAGCACTATAGCCTCAAATTTTATATATTAATATAAATTTATTGATAATTTACTTATCTTAAGGATTTTTCTATTAACAATACAATTATAAAATTTAAAAAATTTCGTCAATTTAAATTTTGATGTGGAATGATACTATTGGTTATTTTTAAATTAAAATCCTATGTGAACATCCTTAGAGCACTATAGCTTCAACTTTTATATAAAAATAGATTCCTAAACCGTAAACCCTAACCCCTAAACCCTATACCCAGAACACTAAACCCTAAACCCAAAATACTAACCTCTAAACCTAAAATACTAAACCCTAAACCCTGAACACTAACCCTAAACCCAAAACTCTATACCCTAAATTCTAAAACTTAAATCCTAAACACAAAACACTAAAATCTAAACTCAGAACACTAAACCCTAAATCTAAAACACTAAACCTTAAATCCAAAACACTAACCCTAAACCCAAAACTCTAATTTCTAATTTAACTTTATTAATTTTATTGTTTTCCTAATGAAGATGTGGCACTTTGATTGGTTTTTAGAAAAGAGATACATTTATAAGTTTATCATAAAAGGTGAACCTAAGAATTGTCCCAAAAATACTAACAGAAATTTATTTATAAATAGGACTTATATCGAGGCTAAAAACAATGATTAGTCAATAGTTATAAATAATTTTATAAGTCAATATAAAATTATAAAATGCAAAATTCATATCTTATTACGAGATTCAAAATCCAAATTATAGACCTTTATAAAATCACAAAATACACAAATCTACTATCACAATCAATTCAAACACTACGTGATTGACAATTCAAACAAAATTGACAATGTGTTTTGTTTTGTTAGTAAGAGTGTATTTATCTTTTCGTCTTTACTAGGGTCCTGCCCGCGCTACGCGCGGGTTTTTTTAATTATATTTTTTGTAATAATTAAATTTAAATTGCGAGAAGCATAACATTTCTCTAAGAACAAATTATGTACAATTTTGCTGAATGATTTCATATAATTGTATTTTTACCATTTGTTTTAAATCGTCAAACCAAATAAATATGAAATATCGGAAATAAATTTGATGTTTTGTTTTCCCCGTTTTGTGGCATTTTTTCCATATTTCAAGTTTATTTGTTAATGAAAATTCCTTTCATAACAGTTAGAGTGGGAAGTGGTTGTGAATTTCCTGTTTGATAGTTTATTTCGTGAGTGTTTTTTTTTTTTTTTTATAAGGTTGAGAACCGAGTTGTATGGTTTTTTAATTAATTAATTATTTTTCTTTTTAATTCAGAATTAACTAAAATAGTATGATTAATTTATGAGAACCGAAAGAATGCGAGGGGCAGTACCGAGAAACAAAATTTTAGACTTTATTGAACAGTGAGAACATTTTTTTTTTTCAAACATTGATCCACTTTTGATGGATTTGTATTACGTGTGTTTGTTGCTTTGATTTCTCCTTCTGCAGCTTGTTTTTTTTTTGTTGAACGTGTGTTTTCTTTTTGCTTTCCATAGATGGTATGCGATTAAAAAAAGACAATCATTAATTTAAATGACTTTTTTTATAGAGACCTTACAATTTTTTTGCTTTTTCTGAATTGCGATCAATTTTTCGGAGTTGATATTTCATGATATTTGTTCTAATATGGTCTTCATCGAATACCAATACATTGTTTTATTAGTTGTTGTTTTTTTGTCTTTCTTTACCTGTTTGTGTGTTTCTCCAATTTCATTTGAAAATGATGTTATCTAAAATCCTACAAATGTACAGTTTGTTTGGTGTATAATTTGGCATAAAATATAGATTAGTATATAAAACCTTTAATATTGAAATATATTTGTTATGTAAGCTGTAAAAGTTATTTTTTACAGTGTTTACCTTTGCATCAAGGTCTTAAGTATATTTGTAGGTAGTGTTGTCTGGACATTTTTCACCGAAGACATAAGCTCACCGTTTTTTTTTTGTGATTTGTTGGTATTTTATTGTTCTTTGTATTTTTTTCCTTTTCGTATATTTTCTTCCTCCACTTCTCCGTTTTCGTATAACTAAATTCATTTTTTGATTAAAACACGCATGTAAGAGTTGAATTTAGTTATTAGAATTTTATTATCTTCCTCCACTTCTCCGTTGCTTTTCTTTCAGTATGAATTTAGCTACGCGCATAATATACTTTATGTGTGATATATATAACTATATAATTGTATTTTTTTTCCTTTTCGTATATTTTATGTAAGTTTTTGCAAAGGAGAAGTGTATAATAGCGTTTATGTTTTTTGAGAATGTTAGAGTGTAGAGATATTATATTATGTTTGATTTCGATGTTTGTGTCAATATCAATAGATTGCAGCGTATAACATATTATAATGGGTAGATGAAGTGTAGATGGTGTTTTTGTTGTTATTTTGTGATAATTCTTAATCCATAATTGATCTGTTAATTGTGATTTGTTAATCTTGTGGTTCTCAAAGATATCATTTGTATGAATTAATTGGACTCAACATGATTGCATTTCGTTACAGTTTATTTAACATATTTTCTAACGATTATTTATATAATTATAATCAATACTTTTTAGTGTTTATATATGGTTTGCAAATTTATTTGTGTTTTATGTTTACTAAATCGTATATTAAATTATTAAATTAAATTATGTGACTCATTTTTTTTCTATATATAATAATATTCAAAAATTCTGAATTTTATTATGATACTCTTTTCCTACATATCATAAACGAATATAAAGAAGTATCATACAAACGCGAACCTCTCTCTCGCTTGAAGACACCAGAAATTTTTCCCGATCTGCTCCTCCGACGACCTGTGTCGTTGTGAGAGGACTATTTCTTATTTTTTTTTTCTTTATCCTTTTGTAAGCTTCATCCATGGTATCGCTTTCCTATCCTGATCTTGTGTGGGCTTCGTGGCTCTCTTCGACCAGATCTGAGCGATGTGGAGAGGATGACCGGTGGTGGAGATGCGGTGCAAGCTCGGTTGTTTGGAGTGGTGTTCTCATGCCTTGCCGGTGCTTTTTCTGCTTGAGGTCGGTGTTTCAACTTGCCGAGTGTAGCGGGGCTGCCGTTGACGAGCTCCGGGTGAGGTACCGCCACTGATGGAGTGAGTTTTGGTTGTGCTTAGGAGGGGTTTGTTCTTTGTTCCGCCTCTGGTCTTGTGGTTCATACTTAAGCTCCTTTCGTTTGAGGTTGTGTGTTGTTTGGGCTGGTATTGATTTTAGCTAGTTTTCCAATCGAAGTTGCGGTAGCAGTTTTCATCGATCGACGGGTTGTTATATGGCTTGGCTATGTATTCCGGGTGTGGTGTTTCTGTGTCCGTTGCTTTCTGGTTGGTCGAAGTTTGATAATCTTGAGTGCTTCTGCTTCTTCTGCGTTGTCCTTGGTATCTTTGCTCGGGGAATGGCTAGGTCTCGTTGGAGGGGTTCGGTTTTTGGATGGTTTGTTGCTGTGGAGACATCTACTTGCTTTTCTCCGTGATTTGGTTGTGGAGTTAGGTTTCAAGACGAAGCAGTGATTGCGGTTTTCAGCTCTTCTCTTGCGAGGAGGTGACCATACTCTTGCTTGTAGGTGTTTGAGTGTGGGTACACGAGTGTCCGCGTGTAAGAGTTGTTGATCTTTTCTGCCGTTTTCCCCTCCTGGAGTTTCAAGGTTTGACCTGGTGCCTGGTTTGTTTTGCGTGTGATGGTGTCTATGTTATTTCGCGGGTTTTGTAGCTTCTGTTTTCGAGGCTGTCTCGGTCTGGTGTGTGTTCCGCTGTGTGTTGAAGCTTGTGGAGGATGAGGTTGGTGCCTGATTGAATTGCGGACTTCTCTTTCCTTCTGTCCTTGGGGTCTTCACCAGCCATACCAGCTGTATCTGGGTCCTATGGAATGGTCATTCAGACGTTTTGGTTCTCGAAGCTTGATTTTAGTACCCGTTTTTATTAAGCGTTTCTCGCTCTCATCTTCATACTATGCCTTGCTTTATTTTTCATTTCTCTTTGGCTCCGGAGAGTATGTTTTTCTCTGCCGGCTTTTGGCTCCCTCTTTTGGGCTTGTGGTTCCCTCTTTTGGGCTTTTGGCTTGAAATTCCTGTGTAATTCGTAGTCTTTGGTGTACTTGCGAAGATGCGATTGGTTGAAATTTCAAATAAAACGATAGACGACAAAAAAAAAAAAGAAGTATCATACACAAGAGTTACAACTCAGAACGTTACTAAGATGAATTACCACATTCCTGTTCCAATATTTGATCAAGTTTGATAATCAGTTAACAGCTTTTCTGATAGTAATTAATCAACACCATATCGTCCATTGTAATTTCTGCAAGATAACCCATATGATTTAAACCATCGTTTGGACACATCTTTTGTAATAAATCAGTAGATGGAATCATTACACTGAAGTAATATGGGACTGGTACTTTGACAACTCTGGCTCATGCATCTTGATTAAACAACTTCTTTGGTCTGCATATCAATAACCAATATCAACAATTGTGCTTCCAAAGACTGCTTCAAATCACAAGTTTATATTTTACCTGCAGCTCAAGGTATTGTTTCCTTACATATTCCACCATCAACTCCTTCATCTCTTTTAATTCTTTCCACTGAAGCGAGAAGTGTAGAATCCCAGAAGCGGTCCCTGTCACCTGACTCAGAAACGGTCTACTAAATCCTCATCCAACTTCAGTTAAGTTCAGTCCCATCAAAAAAAAAACAGCAACGAACTAAGAAATCAAGAGAGACCAAACACATTCCTATATGGCCCTAAAATTAAGAGACTTACTGATGGTATGGATCTTCGGTTAGCAACGGCACTTGAGCCTGTTCCTGTTCCATTGTGATATAGATACATCGTTCTCTGTTAAAACTAAAGAAAATTAATCAAAAGTTTAAGACTGAATAAGCAAGAAGAAGCAGCGATAGAGTCTGATTGAAAAAGAGCTTCCTTTAGCTATACTGAGAGAAGATAAACACGATGAATCAATTAGGAGAAACGTACGTCAAGACTGAAGATCCACATGAGCTCACCACCGTGGCTGACATTCCTGGCCTCTCATAATCGCATCAATCTGACCTCAACGGTGGAAGAACATCTGGTGGTCTGACTCATAAGAAGTTTGAGATGCCAAGAAATGGATAATTCCGGCACCATTTCGGAAGGACTTACGGAACAGGACGTGCCTCAATGTTCCAAATCTCTTTGGAATTCTGAGCTATGGTCCGGTCACTGCTGAACTTTTCAGACCCGGCTGTGCTCATTATCGACATCTTCAGCCACCTCTTCCGGTCCCTGTCACAATACATGATGGTAATTTACATTGAGTACTCATTTCGATTCAGATGAAACCAAGCTTTATGAATGGTTAAGTTGGGTTGTTTAAGAGATGGACTTACTTGTAAGCTTCATCAACTTTGGCCTGAGCAGCATCCATGTAGCTCGCGAAGTCATACCCAACCAGGAAGTAGTCGCCAAGTCCATAACCTGTGTTACCCTCAAGAGAGTCGAGGAGGGGACCGTAGTCGTAGCTCCCAAACACTCCACTTTTGGCAAACTGCTTCGCCTCTTCAAATCAAGGATCCGGTTTGAGCTGATAAGTTTTGACAGGCACATAAACGTTTCATGTCAGAGAAACTGCATAGCCATATTATGATTTCGTTTATAAGCCTCTTCATGGTATGGTTGGCACACAGAGATACAAAAAAAAAAGCTTTTGTAGCGAATAATAGGAGAGAGTAACATACCAGTCCATTTTCCCTTTCTTTACGCAGTCGAGGGACCTTATCGGCTGTTTCACCAAAAAAGAAAGAAATTTTCTTCGCCAATCTCCTCTCTTATCTCAACATCAGAAATTTTCAGCAATGCGACTACCATGATGAAGTATTAGCACAGTATATACATTTCAACTAAGAAACTTATTCCGAACAGAGAAAAAAGATCCCAGTTTAAGACCAGCAACATAACAAAACCTTGGATATGGTTGTAGGGGTTTATAAACTGATAGCTATACACCCGGGTAAGTTTACTGATGATCTAAGGAGTGACTTATCACATTTCCATTAAGTTTACTAATGATCTAAGGAGTGTCTCTATTTCGCATCGTAAGGAAGATAAAAACCGTTTACCTCAGAGTTAAGTTAACTTCATATGAGAAATAGAGACAGTTGTCTTTTCTGCAACACTGAGCAGCCTGGAGAACTCAGTCTCCATCTTTTTCTGCCAGAAGTGATACAATGGGTTAGAAGCTGAGATCCACGATCATTACTGTTAGATATATTCGAAAAGAAAAAATGGAACACAGGATTTTGTTACCTGTTCTTCAGGCGAGTTTTTAGAAAGAAGAACCTTGAGCGATGTTATTTTGAAAATAGGATGGCCCAGAAACTGGCCAACACGTTCACTCTCTGTCACAATCACCAAGTATGATCCTGAATTGAAAGAATATTGCAGTCTAATCAAACTCTACGATAGGTTTTCAGATCCAAAAGGAAAAAAACAGATAACAGAACACCTGAAGCATACAAACGAATACAAACAGTATTGATCCATTGGCTCTAACCTGCGAGGAGTTTCAACATCCCAACCACGCCAAAAATGGCATGGATTATAGGGACACGCAAGGAATTGCAATCCGTGACTTGATCTGAGCAGAAGAGACGCAAAGGAAAGAGTATGAGACATGAGCCATTTTTTTATTTCTCCCGAGGTAAAAGCAAAGAAAATAATCGAGAAACTGGTGGCGACTCACAGTTATTCTCAGAAGCTCTTCCAACACTCCGCCAAAGAAATTTCTGTCGGATCTGAAGCGGCTGACACAGCAGCAGTCGGAGCAGATTTAGCGTTCTTTTTCGCCATTCCGAACTTGGTCTGTGTAGATGCGCATAATTGTCTAACTCGGACACCATATATAACATAGACGATGGAGGGAGATGATTGGGTCGCCTTAACTCTTTCACTAATGGAACCAGTTAATGAAGGAGGAGGCAAGACGCCTGCCTCTGTAACGGACCGGAGACGTTACAGCTCTCAGGAACGGCAGCTCGAAGAAGGAGGATGGCGACCGTCGGGGAAGAGAGAGGGAGAGAAAAAAATCAGGACTGAAATGTCATTGTAGTTGGACCGTTAGTGGGCTTAATTGTTTTCTACTCACGGATGCGTTTTGGATTTGATAATCTTCTGGATCGGATGTAGGTTAAAACCAAGATTTTTTTTGTTTTTTTTTTTAAATCACACAAAAACGAAAATTCTCATTGGTCCCTGAATTATGACGTGGCATTTTTGCTGAGGTGGAGGCTTTGAGAAGCCTGGGATTCAATCCCTTTTAATGTATAGTAGATTGAAAGTGTATTAATGAAAATGACTCTTTTTTTTACATGTATTTTTGAAAACTGGTACGTTTAAAATGATAACTTTGAAATCTCCATAGTTAAATTAGTTAATTCTTCTGCTACTGAGAAATTCATACAGGACGTGATACGCATCGAGCCTTAGCTTTTTCTTCTCTATAAGCTATTTAAACCTTGTTTATGCTACAGTCCTTTTCACTTGCTTTCCCTTGAACCTTATTCCTTTCTTTCATGTTTAAACATTCATTAGTCCTCAAATGCGTAAATCTTTGTTGCCTTTCATTACAACGTTTGCTATCATCAAGCCCACTCGCTTATGAAAATGGCATTAAATTTGGTTTCTCTGCACCAAGTTACGCATTCTGATGATGAAAATTTATTGATTCTGGAATTTGTGAGCCACCGGGTTTATTATGCAACAAAATCCTTTGATGCTTCCATCATGTTGGTCAATTGAATTGTAGAGGACAAAATATCTTGAGTTAGGCAGTGTGAACTATTTTCTCGCCTATCTAAAAGATACCGGACGATGCAATTTACTTTAATATTTTCGTTAAACTTAAGAAATCACTTTAACATATATCGGAATGTTCCTTATAATTATATGATTGGTAAAACTAAAAAAAAAAACATGGGAACTGCCATAACCATTCATCATGTCATGTATTGTGTGGATCACATATCAAGAATCAATAAAAAAAAACTATTTCTAAGATGGATAGACACAACCACCATAGCTAGGGTTCGTAGTAGTGAATATGGCGCTGTTTGGGAAAAAGAATTTGCATGCCGCGTCTGTGCGGCCATGGGTTATGTAATACGCGTTCATCACATAAGACGCATGGTTTAGTGGAGTATTGGGGTTATAACAGGCTCCACTTGGTAGGATTGGTCTACAATCAACTCCATTACTGCATGCAAAAGTGAGATTATCTTCTAGCTGTTTGTCTTTCGACGTCGGAGATGCTACACACCATTGTGCGGAGCTTGCCAATGGAAGGTGGTGTATCTGATACAAGCACCGGCTATCACAGGCTTGTAAGGCTAGGGAATCAGTCTTGAAGACCACGCAACAAGGGTTTGGATCGGTTTGAAAAGCTACTCTTCAAAGGATCCGGCTGTGGAAGATGGAACTATGGATCGAAGTGCACCACAAAGGCTGTGTAAGGCCTTTGATACAACACGAATCTCTGGACTAGGAGGCTCTGGTCTCAACTAGGCTAGAGAGGAAAGCAAGCGGCGCTAGCTTAGGTTTTCTGGACTGAAAGTTCTCGTTTATTGATATGCAAAAGGTTGAATGATACACGGCCGCAGTGGGACTTTATTAAATAGTCCGTCGGCTAGAACCACTAGGGTTCCTGACTCAAGAGAAAAGAAAACTACAAACTGACTCAAGAAACAACAAGAACTTCGAAATAAAAACAGCAGAGCGTCTAACATGTGAGCTCATTAAACTAAATAAGGAAACTAGTGTTCGATTTGCTAAAGGAAGAAACTAAACGAAAATAAACTAAGTCCTAAACCTGCAAAAGAAACAAACACATGATTATCGAATTGGAACACTCACCTACTTACCTTGCAGCTCGGTTGAGATGATGAGAATGGTAGCTTGAGCTCTGGTGTTGAGCAAAGGCCAGTGTTCTTCTTGGATGCGAGTTGTTCCAGATCGCTTTATGATATCTCCCATGTCGGTCCAAGATTGAAATGTCTTTCCATTGTTTGGCATGCTCATTGTGGCCTCTTGTTCCAATGGTGGTTGATCCAGCTGATCCATCATTCGTTGCATGCTTTGATTGTACTTGTGTTGAAGAATCCTTGCTCGGCTTCTTGTCATGGCTCCTTCAAATACAATGGGCACATCCGGTTCTTGATCTTGTGTAGATTGGTCCGGTTCTGCTTGTATGTCCTCATCATTCCCTCTCTCTTCAGAAGGTTTTGACCTCAAAAAAGATTCTCCTGCCACAAAAGGAGATAAATCAGAAACATTAAAAGTTGAAGACACATTAAAATCACCTGGGAGTTCAAGGCGGTATGCGTTGTTGTTGATCTTCTCAAGGATCTTGAACGGTCCATCTCCTCTTGGTGCCAACTTCGAGCTCCGTTGGTTTGGGAACCGTTCTTGACGCATGTGCAGCCAAACCAAATCCCCTGGTTCAAAAGACATCTCTTTCCTCCCTTTGTTAGCTGCATTCACATACTGCTCAGTCCTCTTCTCTATGTTTGCTCTCGGCTTTTGATGAATGTTCTGGACAAACTCAGCTTTCTTCTCTCCTTCCCGGCTCACTACTTCAGCTGGTGGCACTGGAGCCAAGTCTAGAGGAACATTTGGGTTTGTTCCATAGACGATTTCAAAGGGAGACATCTTAGTAGCTGAGTGCACGGATCGGTTGTATGCAAACTCAATGAACGGTAAGCACTCCAGCCAGTTCTTCAAGTTTCTTCCAATGGTTGTCCTCAACAATGTTGATAAGGTGCGGTTAACTACTTCTGTCTGGCCGTCTGTTTGGGGATGGCAAGTAGTGGAGTATAGAAGTTTAGTACCAAGCTTCTTCCATAGCGTCCTCCAGAAGTGGCTTAGGAACTTGCTATCGCGGTCCGAGACAATGGTGCGTGGTACTCCATGCAGCTTTACCACTTCCTTGAAGAACAGATCTGCGGTTTGTGATGCATCATTGATCTTGGCACAAGGTATGAAATGTGCCATCTTGGAGAATCTATCTACCACAACAAAGATAGAGTCCTTGTGGCGTATTTTGGGTAGTCTAAGAACGAAATCCATGGAGATATCCACCCATGGTGCCGTGGGTATTGGCAAAGGAATGTATAAACCGTGTGGATGAACCTTAGACTTGGCCTTCTTGCAAGTAGCACACCTTGCGCAATGAGCTTCAACTGTCTTCTTAAGGTGTGGCCAGTAGAAATGCTCCTTAACAACTGCCAATGTCTTGTCAACTCCAAAATGTCCCATGAGTCCTCCACTATGAGCCTCTCGTACAATCAGATCCCTTAATGAGCACCGTGGTATGCAAAGCCTCCTTTCCCTGAATAAAAACCCTTCATAGATGTAGAACTTCCCTTGAGCTTTGTCTCCGCATTCTAAGAAGTGCTCCTTGAGCTCCGGATCCTCTTGATATAGCTCCTTAATGAACTCAAATCCCATCACCTTAGCTTCCATCGTAGATATCAATGCGTGTCTCCTGGAGAGAGCATCGGCCACTATGTTTTCTTTTCCCTTTTTGTACTTGATGATGTAGGGAAAAGTCTCCACAAACTCCATCCAGCGTGCATGCCTCTTCTTAAGGTTTGTTTGCCCTCTTAAATGCTTCAAAGTCTCGTGATCAGTGTGCACAACAAACTCCTTGGGCAACAAGTAATGTTGCCAAGTCTCCAAAGTTCGGACAAGAGCATATAACTCTTTGTCATAGGTGGGATAGTTAAGTGTAGCTCCACCTAACTTCTCACTGAAATAGGCAATTGGTTGGCCTCCTTGCATGAGAACAGCTCCTATTCCAATCCCAGATGCATCGCATTCCACCTCAAAGGTCTTGGAGAAATCTGGCAAGATCAACACAGGTGCATTGGTGAGGCGATCCTTTAGAGCTTGAAAGGCATCCTCCTGAGCTTTCTCCCATGTAAACCCAATACTCTTCTTAACCACAGCCGTCAAAGGTGCTGCCAAGCTGCTGAAATCCTTTACAAAGCGGCGGTAGAAGCTTGCCAGTCCATGAAAGCTCCTCACTTGGTTGACATTGGTTGGAGTTGGCCATTCTCTGATTTCTTTCACTTTCTCTTCATCTACCTGTAAGCCCTGCGAACTTACAACAAAACCTAAAAAGACCAACTTATCAGTGCAGAATGTGCACTTCTTAAGGTTCGCATAGAGGCCTTCTTTACCAAGTGTCTCTAGTACTTGCTCAAGATGTGACACATGATCAGATAAACGTTTGCTGTAAACTAGAATATCATCAAAGTACACTACAACAAACTTACTGATATACGCTCTAAGGACATGGTTCATTAAGCGCATGAAGGTACTTGGAGCATTGGTGAGACCAAAGGGCATCACCATCCATTCGTAAAGACCTTGCTTTGTTTTGAAAGCTGTCTTCCATTCATCTCCTTCTTTCATCCTCACTTGGTGGTATCCACTCTTCAAGTCTACCTTTGAGAAGATTGTGGCTCCACTTAGCTCATCCAACATGTCATCTAGCCTCGGGATTGGGTGCCTGTACTTGATGGTAATGTTGTTGATGGCTCTACAGTCTACACACATCCTCCATGATCCGTCTTTCTTTGGCACGAGTAGGACTGGTGTTGCACACGGACTGAGGCTCTCCCTTACATATCCTTTGTCCATCAGCTCCTTAACTTGTCTCTCAAGTTCCTTAGACTCTTCAGGATTGACTCGGTATGCTGGCTTGTTAGGTAAGGCTGCTCCCGGAATGAGATCAATCTGATGTTCAATGCCTCTCAAAGGTGGCAAACCGGCTGGCATCTCATCAGGGAAGACGTCCTTAAACCTGTCAAGAAGCTCAGTAATCTCCTGTGGTAAGACCAGCTCACTAAACCCTGCGCTCAAAAGCTCCTTAAAGATCATTAGTAGCATTGTGTGTTTAGTAGCATCAGCCATTCTAACCTGACTAGGCTGAATAAGAAAGTTTGATTTGCGGTTACTCTCTTTCTCCCTAATCATTTGCAATTGTAATTCATGCACTTCAGTGGGTGTGAGTGGTACTAAGCTAACCTTACGGTTTTGATGCATAAAGGTATACATGTTTGTGCGACCATCATGCTTAGTTTCTCTATCCCATTGCCAAGGTATACCTAATAGAACATGACCAGCTTGCATAGGTACTACATCACAAACTACTTCATCTTGATACCTACCAATGCTAAAGGGGATGGTTACTTGCTCTTGGATCTTAACCTTAACCTTATCATCTAACCATCTTAGTTCATAAGGTCTCGGATGCTTAATCTTTTCTAAGCCTAATTTGTTTACCATGTGAGCACTAGCGACATTCGTGCATGATCCCCCATCTATTATGAGATTACATACCTTGCCTTGGATTGTGCATCGGCTGTGGAATATGTTTTCTCTTTGGACTGTCTCAACAGGTCCAACTATCACGCTAAGTATCCTCCGAGTTACTAGAAGCTCTCCTTTGTCGGGATACTCAATGTGTCCATACTCATCGTCCTCCTCAGGTTCTGCTTCATCACCGGATTCAATGTCTCCACTCTCGGTCAAGAGCATGACTCTTTGGTTTGGACATTCACGAGCCATGTGTCCTCTGCCTCTGCACTTGAAACAAGTGATATCCCTGGTGCGCTGAGGATTAGTGTTCTTACTCTGATCAGTCTTTGGATCTTTATTAGACTCGGTGGTTTTGCCCTTGAAGTGGGATCCTATCTCAATGCCCTTCCCCTTGTCCACCGGTTTGTTGATGTTGCTGTTGCTTGGGTTCCACGTGGCTTGAGGCTTACTCCTTATATTGGATTTACGCTTGATATGTTGTTCGTCTTGTATGGCGAGATGGAACAAATCCTTGAAGTCTTGATAGACTTGTCTCTCCACCTTGTAGCGGATTCGATCTTGTAATCCATCTACAAACTGAGCCATGATAGACTCTCCATCCTCATTCATCTCCAAGCGGTTTCTCAAGCGCTTAAACTCCTCATAGTATTCTTCCACTGATTTGGTTCCTTGCCTAAGAGCCCTGAATCGCCGCTGCAAGTCTCTTTGAAAGTGTGGAGGAACAAATCTTTGTCGCATGAGATCCTTCATGTCAACCCAAGAATCTGTAGCTCGGAGTCGATCTCTTCTACGGTCTGAAATCATTCGTTCCCACCAGATAAGTGCATTCCCCGTGAGCTGAGCCATGGCTAATGCCACACGTTTTGGACCGGGATGATTGTAGTAATCAAAGATGTGATCCATCCTCTTCTCTCATTCCAGGTAGGCTTCCGGGTCTACTTTGCCAGCAAAGTGAGGCACCTTCAACTTGATGTTGTTGTTGCCTTGATTGGCATTGTAATTGTAGTTGCCATTGTTGGCATGGTAATTGTTGTTGCCTCGCGGTTGTGGAATGAAATCATCTTCTTCCTCAGCCCATTGATTATCATGATCATTGCCTCGCTGGTTCTGAGGTTGTTGTTGTCGTGGACCATGAGCACCTCCAGGGTCTTCTTCTTGGTGCTGGAACACATTCTCTCGGTTACTGGTCTCGGGATTGTCACTGAACACAAACCCTTGTGCACCCGGCATAGTAGTGGGTTGGTATGGTCCTCTTTGGTTGGTTCCTCCAAGGTTCCGGATGGGAAGCCTCAATGGAGGTCGTTGTTCCACTCGGGTTATGCGTTCTCCAAGCTCTTGTCTCATGGTTTGCAAGTCTCCACGTAAGGAGTGGATGAGCTGAAAGAGTGCATCTTGCGTGTTGGAGCTGGCAGCATTGTTTCCATTGTCTCCCATCGTACCTCGTACAAGAAAAAGGAAAACGTGAGTATCAAGTTTTGAATAATGCAAATAAGGAAGACACAAAAAGGAAAATCTCGACACAACAAGAAAATTTCTAGATTAATATGCAAAGATGAAACGATTTCTTTTCTTTTTTTTTTGAATGATGATTAACTAGTGCACAAGAAACGAATTCGAATGCAAGATATCAAGAACTAAACGACTTGGTAGTGACACAAGTCGGATAACACAACCTAACAAACTTTCCTTTTCTTTTTTTTGACTCGATCTAACAAGAGATGAACTACTAACCTAGCCGCCGAATACAACTTAGACTAGTATGCTCTTTTTTTTTTTGACTAGATGCAAACTAAAACAAGGGACTTATCGATCTATGAACGCAAGACAAGAACTCAACAAAAGCTAGAACAAATCGTAAACAAGTGAACAAGAAAGAGATAGATCGGATAGATATAACCTGGTTGAATAGGAACTTCAGCTCTGATACCAAAACTGATACAAGAACCGGCTATCACAGGCTTGTAAGGCTAGGGAATCAGTCTTGAAGACCACGCAACAAGGGTTTGGATCGGTTTGAAAAGCTACTCTTCAAAGGATCCGGCTGTGGAAGATGGAACTATGGATCGAAGTGCACCACAAAGGCTGTGTAAGGCCTTTGATACAAGACGAATCTCTGGACTAGGAGGCTCTGGTCTCAACTAGGCTAGAGAGGAAAGCAAGCGGCGCTAGCTTAGGTTTTCTGGACTGAAAGTTCTCGTTTATTGATATGCAAAAGGTTGAATGATACACGGCCGCAGTGGGACTTTATTAAATAGTCCGTCGGCTAGAACCACTAGGGTTCCTGACTCAAGAGAAAAGAAAACTACAAACTGACTCAAGAAACAACAAGAACTTCGAAATAAAAACAGCAGAGCGTCTAACATGTGAGCTCATTAAACTAAATAAGGAAACTAGTGTTCGATTTGCTAAAGGAAGAAACTAAAAGAAAATAAACTAAGTCCTAAACCTGCAAAAGAAACAAACACATGATTATCGAATTGGAACACTCACCTACTTACCTTGCAGCTCGGTTGAGATGATGAGAATGGTAGCTTGAGCTCTGGTGTTGAGCAAAGGCCAGTGTTCTTCTTGGATGCGAGTTGTTTCAGATCGCTTTATGATATCTCCCATGTCGGTCCAAGCTTGAAATGTCTTTCCATTGTTTGGCATGCTCATTGTGGCCTCTTGTTCCAATGGTGGTTGATCCAGCTGATCCATCATTCGTTGCATGCTTTGATTGTACTTGTGTTGAAGAATCCTTGCTCGGCTTCTTGTCATGGCTCCTTCAAATACAATGGGCACGTCCGGTTCTTGATCTTGTGTAGATTGGTCCGGTTCTGCTTGTATGTCCTCATCAGTATCATAATGGAAGATAGGAGGATGACAAAGAGAATCAACAACGGTGACATTTTTGCCATCTCTACAAATGAAGTTTAAATAGTTATATTTTGAATATCGTTCTATGTGAGTATGTTGTGTAATGTATGTCGTTATTGAAGGGAATGTCCTGAAATCAGACTTGTATTTACTCTAGTAGAGTCGTGATGTCGAGATAAGACAATCATATGATATTGGACGGTTATAATGTTTTGCTAGAAGCCGCTTATAACTTATGAGTTATGAACTCATTACCATTATCATATGATCCTATAGGGTCACACACCTAAGCAAACTGGATAATATAAATTGGGTTTTGATCATTAGAGTAATGATTATGATCAACGTATATAAGATATACGTCGATATCAAATTTCTGTGAGGGTGTCGATCGACACCAATGGTGGTGTCGATCGACACCACTCGGGATCAGAAACCGGGTTTTGATTTAATTGAAATCAACTTGGTTTAGTCCTAGGTTTTCTTCAAGTCTCCTATATAAAGGATATGAGGCACGACTTAGAGAACAACTGAAGTCCCTGCAGCCACAGAAAAACAGAAAAATCAGAGAAAACCCGATCGCGAATCGTTCGCGAAGGCACTAGCATCCCGTCGTCCAGTTTGTGTGCGTGTGGACTTCTGTAGAGGCGCAGCACTTGAGGCGCTTCCTGATCTCGATTACCTGATCTTCTTCCGCTGCAAATCTCCAGGTATGTTCGAGATCTATCAAAGATTCAATTGAACACGATCCGTGGGTTAGGATGTTGTTAGGGCTGTTTTAATCGGATTAAAACCTGAACAAATCCCTTTAGTGGTATCAGAGAGGTTTGTTTCTATTGAATCTGTTGAATTTTGTTAGATCCACCTGTTCAAAATCGTTTTTTGACGAAGAACACCGTTCTGGGTTCTTCGGTGTCGACCGACACTAATGTAGTGTCGATCGACACCAGTCTGGTGGTGACGACCGACACTAATGTAGTGTCGATCGACACCAATCTGGTGGTGACGACCGACACTAATGTAGTGTCGATCGACACCAATTTGGCGGTGACGACCGACAGTGTCGATCGACACCATTCGGTGACGACCGACACTAAGGTAGTGTCGATCGACACCAGTTCAGAACTCGCGTTCCTAACTTGTTTAACTTGAGAAATTTTACAAGTATAGAACGAGTTGAAATATCTAGAATATATAAGTGATATAAACTAGATTGATGTTTCGTTCCTCAAACATAATATTAAGCTTTTAATATCTTCCCAATCTTGTCAACTGTCAAGGCTCGTTTCATTGTGTGATGGGTCTGCCAAAGCAGGGTGTCCGCAATTACATGAGTGAGGCAGGTTGTAATCGTTACTACGGACTTAAAAGATTGGTTTGCTTAACTGGGCTATCAAAATAGTTTTGGGCTCAGAGATATAGGATCGGATTTGATATAAGATATTAATCCGAGACAAGAATTATATATGATATAATTAGCAAAGTGTTGCTTACCTAAATAGCTAAAGTTTGGGCGATGGGCCAAAGCTCACTCAAATTTTTGTGAAATATGGATCTTGGATCATTATATTCAATTGAGGAAAATTGTTTTGAATATAATGTGAGTTTCTTAATTGTTAAGATTTCTCATTTCTTGAACATCGAAACTAAACTCTCATTTTGTGTTTTTCAGCTATGGCTAGCTCCCTTCACAGAAACACATTCTCGCTTCGATCCGTCCTTGAGAAGGACAAGCTTAATGGATCGAACTTCCTTGAATGGTATCGGAACTTGAGAATTGTTCTCAAGCAGGAGAAAAAGGAATATGTCCTTGAGAAGGTTCTCTCTGAGAAACCGAAATCCAATGCTGGACACGCTGAAAGGAATGCTTGGGAGAAGCATTCCAATGATGAGGTCGATGTGAGTTGTCTCATGCTGGCTACCATGAACTCGGACTTGCAGAAGCAATACGAGAACGTGGCGTCACCTGTTGAGATGATCACTAGCCTGAAAGGGATGTTTCAGGAGCAAGCACGAACTGAGAGATACCAGACGGTTAAGTCTCTCATTGAGTGCAAGCTACCAAAGGATGGTCCAGTTAGCCCACATGTCATTAAGATGATGGGTTATATTGATAACTTGGCAAAACTGGATTGTCCCCTTAGCCAAGAGTTGGCTACGGACATCATTCTGCAGTCGTTACCGTCAAGCTTTGATCAGTTTATCATGAACTATAACATGAACAACATGACAAAGACTTTGACGGAACTGCATGGCATGCTCAAGACAACTGAGCCAAACATCAAGAAGGGCACCCCTAATGTACTTATGGTGCAAGGGGGTAAAAAGTTTAAGAAACATGCTAAGGGTAAAGGAAAAGCTAAGGCATTCCGATTGAGAATCAGGATAAGCCTGAGACTTCTTCCAAACCCAAACGCGGCCCTACTGATGCTGATAAATGCCATTACTGCAATAAGTCTGGGCATTGGAAGAGAAATTGCAAAGAGTATCTGGGAGATCTAAAGAACTCGAAGAAGACGTATGAGACGACTTCTTCAGGTATCTATGTTATAGAAGTAAATTTACTACTTCAGGTTCTAAGTCTTGGGTATTAGATACCGGCTGTGGCGCTCATATTTGTACAAATATGCAGGGTCTAAGCAACAGTAGAACGCTGGAGAAGGGACAAGTGGACCTGCGCGTTGGGAATGGAGCAAGAGTTGCTGCATTGGCCGTAGGAACTTATCATTTGTCTTTGCCGTCAGGCTTGGTTTTAGAATTGAATAATTGCTACTATGTACCTGCTATAAGCAGAAACATCATTTCTATTTCTGTTTTGGATTTAGAAGATTTACATTTTTCGATTAAAAACAAGTGTTGTTCTTTTAATCGTAATGAAATGTTTTATGGTAGCGCTCCATTAGAGAATGGACTTTATATTCTTAACCAATCTTTGCCTGTCTATAACATAAATACCAAACGGTTAAGAACCAATGACTCGAACCCTACGTTTCTCTGGCATTGTCGTTTGGGCCACATCAATGAGAAAAGGATTCAAAAGCTTCATAAAGATGGACTTTTGGACTCATTTGATTTTGAATCATTTGAGAAGTGTGAATCCTGCTTATTGGGCAAAATGACAAAGGCTCCTTTCAACAAGTTTAATGAAAGGGCCGGTGACCTATTGGGCCTAATACATACCGATGTATGTGGTCCAATGAGTGTTAGTGCTAGAGGAAACTTTCAGTACTTCATCACGTTTACTGATGACTTCAGTAGATTTGGTTATGTCTATTTAATGAGACATAAATCGGAATCCTTAGAAAAGTTCAAGGAATTCCAAAATGAAGTACAGAACCAACTTGGCAAAAGTATCAAAGCTCTTCGATCAGATCGTGGAGGTGAGTACTTGAGCCAAGAGTTCAGTGATCATCTGAGTAACTGTGGAATTGTTTCACAACTCACTCCTCCTGGAACAGCTCAGTGGAACGGTGTGTCTGAGAGGAGGTATCGGACTTTATTAGATATGGTTCGATCGATGATGAGTCAAGTAGATCTTCCATTATCCTTTTGGGGATACGCTCTAGAAACGTCTGCGTTTACGCTAAACATAGTTCCATCAAAATCAGTCGAGAAGACACCATATGAGATGTGGACTGGAAAAGTTCCAAGTTTGTCTTTTCTTAAAATTTGGGGTTGTGAAGCTTATGTCAAGCGGTTGATATCTGATAAGGTTGCACCCAAATCTGATAAATGCTACTTCGTTGGTTATCCTAAGGAAACCAAGGCTTACTACTTTTACAACCGTTCTGAGAACAAAGTGTTTGTTGCTAAGAACTGTGTTTTTCTTGAGAGAGAATTTCTTTCCAAGAAGAACAGTGGGAGTAAAGTACAACTCGAAGAAGTTCGAGAATCACAGGAGCCTGCTCAACCTGTTGAGGAAGAGCAACGGCTGGATCTACAAAGAGTTGTAGAGTCCGAACCTATGATGCCAGAAGTTCGCAGATCCGAAAGGACTCGTCACGAGCCCAAGAGATATGGATTTCTTGTGACTAATTGTCATGATCTCTTGATTATTGACAGTGACGAACCTGCGACTTTCGAAGAAGCAATGATGGGCCCTGACTCCGAAAAGTGGTTTAAGGCCGCTGAATCCGAAATCGGTTCCATGTCACAAAACCAAGTATGGACTTTGGGTGATTTACCTGATGGTGTAAAAGCCATTGAGTGTAAATGGGTTTTCAAGAAGAAGATCGATGTGGATGGAAACGTTCAGATTTACAAAGCTAGGTTGGTGGCAAAAGGTTTCAAACAAGTTCAAGGTGTTGACTATGATGAAACTTATTCCCCAGTCGTTATGCTTAAATCTATTCGGATTTTCCTAGCAACAGCCGCTCATTATGATTATGAGATTTGGCAAATGGATGTGAAAACAGCTTTCCTTAACGGGATTCTGGAGGAGGATGTGTACATGACACAACCTCCGGGTTTCATTGATCCTGATGCTGCTGGGAAAGTATGCAAGCTTCATAAATCCATTTATGGATTGAAGCAAGCATTTCGGAGTTGGAACCTACGTTTTGATGAAGCAGTTAAAAAGTTTAACTTCATCAGAAACGAAGAGGAACCTTGCGTTTACAAGAAGACTAGTGGGAGCGCAGTTGCATTTCTCGTACTGTATGTAGATGACATACTTCTCATAGGAGATGATATTCCGTTACTTCAGTCAGTAAAGGACTGGCTCGGAAGTTGTTTCTCGATGAAAGACATGGGTGAAGCCACCTATATTCTTGGAATAAGGATCTATAGAGATAGATCAAAGAGGCTGATTGGACTGTGCCAGGACACTTATATCGATAAGGTTCTACACAGGTTCAACATGCATGATTCCAAGAAGGGCTTGCTTCCGATGTCTCATGGCATTACTCTCAGCAAGAAGCAGTGTCCTTCGACACCTGCTGAGCGAGAGCGCATGAGTAGGATTCCTTTTGCTTCTGCAGTAGGATCTATTATGTATGCCATGCTTTGTACTCGTCCAGATGTTGCTTGTGCTTTAAGCATGACGAGTCGATACCAATCAGATCCCGGTGAGAGTCACTGGACTGCCGTCAAGAAAATCCTGAAGTATTTGAGAAATACCAAGGATAAGTTCTTAGTGTACGGAGGAAGTGATGAGCTTGTAGTGAGTGGTTATACGGACGCCAGTTTTCAGACAGATAAAGACGATTTCCGATCTCAGTCTGGTTACGTCTTCTGTCTGAATGGAGGTGCAGTTAGTTGGAAGAGTTCTAAGCAGAGCACCGTGGCGGACTTAACGACCGAGGCTGAATACATCGCTGCTTCTGAAGCGGCGAAGGAGGCTGTTTGGATTAGGAAGTTCATTACTGAGCTTGGTGTGATTCCTAGCATTTCTGAGCCTGTGGCATTGTTTTGTGACAATAATGGAGCCATAGCTCAGGCTAAGGAGCCCAGATCACACCAGAAATCCAAACACATTAAGAGGAGATATCATTTGATTCGTGATATCATTGAGAGAGGTGACGTCAAGATCAGCAGAGTTCCGACAGACGAGAACGTTGCTGACCCGTTGACTAAGCCACTCCCACGACCGAAGCATGAGAGTCATGCAGCTGCTATAGGCATTAGATTCCTTAAGCAGTAATCTTGTTTTAGTGGGAGTCATCATATTTATATTTTGATGTTCATGTAAACATACATTTGGTTATGTTTTATTTAATCAAATTGTTTCAGTATTATTTAATGGTGTTATTAAATAATTGTCCAAAAGTAATTTATGGCATTCTTATAGATCATCAAATACGTGATTTGATCATGAGACTCTATAAGTGATAGATGACATAAATTATTTGTGTCCATAGTCGAGGTTATCAAAGTTGGACATTGATAACCGCGTGAGACTAGTATGTGAGGTGACTGATGACTAAGTTTCATGGAGTCATTAATAGGAGTATTAAAGTCAATCACATAGATATGTGTTAAAGAACACATGATCGGACATGACCCGCTAATGAGAACTCTACAAGATTGTTACATGAGTGTCATAAGAGTTTCTCATTACGACTATAGAGTATAGTCCTTTGACCTGAGTTCATCATGTTTTCTTACATATGAATTGGTATGCTTTGACTCTGTCAAACGTCAGCCGTAACTGGTGGCTATAAAGACATTGATTGGGCATATTATGAAGTATATAAGGATCAGGGATGGAACAAGATGGAATTTGTCCCTCCCATATAACGGGAGATAAATATCTCAGGGCCTATCGAAGATTTGATACTGGAAATGCGTGGCCACGCTCAAACGGATTGAATGTCAATCGTTTGTCTTTTATCAGTATAAATCAGAGTTCGATAAACATGGTTTGGTTGATTAAGGATGACACGAGTTCTTGCCTTATGCCAGATCGAGATATAGTGACAAAGGGATTATGGGAATATTTGATTCCAGTACAAGTGGGAGATTGAAGGGAATGTCCTGAAATCAGACTTGTATTTACTCTAGTAGAGTCGTGATGTCGAGATAAGACAATCATATGATATTGGACGGTTATAATGTTTTGCTAGAAGCCGCTTATAACTTATGAGTTATGAACTCATTACCATTATCATATGATCCTATAGGGTCACACACCTAAGCAACTGGATAATATAAATTGGGTTTTGATCATTAGAGTAATGATTATGATCAACGTATATAAGATATACGTCGATATCAAATTTCTGTGAGGGTGTCGATCGACACCAATGGTGGGTGTCGATCGACACCACTCGGGATCAGAAACCGGGTTTTGATTTAATTGAAATCAACTCGGTTTAGTCCTAGGTTTTCTTCAAGTCTCCTATATAAAGGATATGAGGCACGACTTAGAGAACAACTGAAGTCCCTGCAGCCACAGAAAAACAGAAAAATCAGAGAAAACCCGATCGCGAATCGTTCGCGAAGGCACTAGCATCCCGTCGTCCAGTTTGTGTGCGTGTGGATTTCTGTAGAGGCGCAGCACTTGAGGCGCTTCCTGATCTCGATTACCTGATCTTCTTCCGCTGCAAATCTCCAGGTTTGTTCGAGATCTATCAAAGATTCAATTGAACACGATCCGTGGGTTAGGATGTTGTTAGGGCTGTTTTAATCGGATTAAAACCTGAACAAATCCCTTTAGTTATATATATACTGAACCAAATTATATATTATATTTCGAAAAATGTAAAAGAAGATATTTAAGGTTGAGATATCAATTCCCATTCAATTTATATGATTCGTATTACCGTTTAATTCCTAATTATGCTCAAATCATTGTAATTAGGAAGTTAGGTGTGGTCTCTCACGTTTGTTACTTTATCATTTAGTTTTGAAACTTTTTGAACAAAACGAAGAATATATAGAAGAGAATCAAATAGAGTTGAATAAACTATTTGAAATCTTATGTTAATGAAGATATAGTCAAAGTATTAAAGTATTGTAGAAAAGTATCTCCGTAATTAGAAAATAGAAAGAACTTTTGGAGGTTAGCAAAAATATATCTTCTTAATCGAGGAAGGCAAAAACAAAATTCTGATGAAAGTACACAGTCAACGTTAACATATTCTTTATAATTTTGAATTCTTTTTGGCAGTATAAGACTCAACACATGTGTATTTATATCAACAAATTTTGTTATAAAATTTAATAACATTCAAGAAATTATAGAAAAAATTATAATAGATTTGAAACTCTATCCTATACATGTATCAACTTAAGACATAAATAAAATTTTATAATCAAAATAAATAATCATTAATATTTTCAGCTTTTATTTTGTATTTTATAACGAAATGTAGATGAAACGTTTATTGTTGAATTATAGTTAACATCTTTTAATTGTGTGGGCAAAAACCTCGATGAGATATATCGAAGTTTCCAAATATTAACGGGCTGGCGTAACCAAAGTAAGACCATGCCTACTCGCTTTTTCACATTGTTTAGTGTGAATAAGTTTGAGTGATCCTGTGGTAAAAGAGGATTGAAGCACACATAGAGAACAAGTTCCCAAATTGGCTGGAGAAAACTCCACCTCGGATACTCAAGTGCAGCATAGGTGTCTCCTAGGATTTTTGGTAATGCTTTGCCACAATAGTTGCTGATCGTATGTGATCCTGTGGTCTATTCTTGAAGCAGAGTTGTTGGGGTTTCCTTGGATGATCGAATCTCTTCATACATATGAGACTGATCTTTGAATCACATTCCACTCTTGCAAGAGACTGTTTCATTCATCCTTAAATTGATTGTACTTGTATTACTGTTTTGTTGCCATGTTTTTCTCTTTTTGTTGTGGTGACAAGCTGGAATATGGCTCTTGTAAATTTCAAGTTCTTTATATCAATGATATTTACAGTTTGGCAAAAGATTAGTTCAAATGAGGTAAATATACATTGTTATATTCAAAATATAATTCAAAAAATTAAAATTCTATGTTATAAAATAAAAACATAATTACAAAAATAAGATACTCCAAAGTTATGTTACTAATATGTCTTTCTTATGTAAATAACATACATACACACAGAAATAAATACTTTTATGGCATATAGTTGAATTATGTGAAAGAAATGTTAGTAGCAAACTGAATAACTTCTTTGTTATTATTTTTTAATTTATAAAAATATTTTCTAACTAAGTTGAAATTCTATGTTATAAAGTAAAATTATAATTACAAAAATATGATTATCCAAAGTTATGTTACTAATATATGTTTCACATAATTTATAAATAACAAAAACATAACTATTAACTTAATTTTAATAACATAACATAACTAAAAATATAAACATACCTTAAACAAATTATTTTTAGATACTTTAGCTTATAAATGTAACAAATATACATAATTATAATCAAGATATATATATATAATAAATTCAATTAAAAATTATACTTTTTTATAATATTAGATGTTTAAGAATTTATTTTCCTTTTATAAGATCTCTTACAAATTCATGAATATGTTTTATTCTATTTTTCTTTTTAAAGTTTATAGTCTTTTTCATGATTAGTAATAACAGTACTGTACTTTTAATTCGTTATTATTAGTCACTGTTTATTTTAAAGTTTTTTATCTAGAATAGAAAAATAGGAAAACAAAATTTAAATAAAATAATATATAAGTAATAAAAACTGGACTTGAAAGTTTGAAATACTCCAAATATCAAGCGTATTTGGGGTCCGAATGGTAAAAGCGGATTAAGCGTTGCGGATCTAACATCTAGCGGTTCAAATGAAATAAAAACGGATCTAGTGAATCAAGTGAAACAAAAGCGGATTGAGCGGTACAAAATATTTGTATCATTATATTCAATTAAAAGTTATATATTATTTTCATATTTTTAACTTATTTTATAATTTAGTTTTAAAAAATTTAGTTAATATGTTATTTCCATAATAATAATAACTAATGTTTTGTGTATAAAATATTAACATAAATATACTAAATTAAAATATCTATATTTAATATTTTATTTTTATTTTTATTTCAAGCATATAGAAAAATAATAGTATTGAAGATAAATCGAAGACACAAAACTTTGAAAAGTAATTGTGATACCTTAAATTACTACACTGGTTTATAATTTTTTTAACACTGATTTATATATTGCAAATTATGAGAATTATTACGGCGACGAATTTTAGTTATCAAGATAGTTAGAAATTATCAAGATAATTTATTTGTTATCAATATTTTTTTGAAGATAATAAAAATTAAATTAAAAAAAAATGAAAGTAGAAGAAACGCTTGTAACACCTCATTTGCTGTGTTACTACGGTAGTTGATGGATCATGAATTTTATTCATAAAACTGAACCACTTATGGTTCTTTAATATTTTATTAATTTTAAAATTGAACCGCTTTGTTACTAAAAAAAGTTATGAATGGCACTGCAAAAGCAGTTTTCCGTCTCGAGTGTACGAACCTTCAAAATACCGTCTCCCATTCACAGCCTTGGTTTCACTGACGGTTCTGGTTTTTTTCCGTAAAAATGAACTACTTGCGGTTCATAAGGGCCGCATCTCCATTGGTTGAATATGTAATGTTGGTGTCTAACACACGTAAAATTAGTATTTTAATATAATGTAACTATTTACTTATATCAATATATGTTTAAAAGCAACAATCCAATCACAAAATAACACATATGAGAAAGGGTATCTAACAAGTTCTGAAAATCTCTCAAATAAGAGAATGTATCTCACTCTCTCTTCAGCTTTATGTTTTTTTATTTATATTTTTTTGTTGAGAAACTCTTCTCCATTTCACGGATGAAAATGGTCTAATATTATTATTATTATAATTTACGGAATGCGATCAAATTCAAAATTATATTGAATGGAAGATTACGTATTGGAGGATGATGAAAATGGTCTAATATTATTATTATTATAATTTACCGAATGCAATCAAATTAAAAATTATATTGAATGGAAAATTACGTATCAGAGGATCCACTCAGCAGGAGAACCGTTTAATAACCGTTTCCCATAGTCATGACTGGTTTCAAGAAAACACAGATCTCATGACTTCGATTGACTTTAAGTTAATACACTTTTCAAATAGTCAAACATGACATGACATGACATTTCTAAGATATTTTTCTTTTCCCTTTCTATTATGCAACAGTTATGATAGTATTTGGTGGGAGTGTCATTTTAGATATATTTCTATTTGATGTAAAAATTTCTATATAGATTGAAAATATATTAAAAATGTATGTTCGAATAAACAATTCTAAACTTATTAATTCGGGTCCAACAAATGAACAAAATCCCCTTCTTGGTTAAATTCACGTATTGTATTTTGTATTCAAATATCTGTGCGGCAATTAAGGAATGTGATTTCAATTAGCTTAAGATATTTATTATTGAATTATCTTAATTGTACAGATGTGGTAGTTTAGGAACCTTCTCCTTCTTCCTCTCATATATATATATATATATACCAATGGTGTAAGACCAATATAACAGGACTCCTTTTATCTTCTGGCCTCTCGTTCTCGTCGTATTCAACATTTTGTAAGGAAAAGAAAAAAAACTTCAAATAAGATTTTATGGCATCGAACAATTTTGCTTTTCTCTTGGTTTTTTGCCTATGTGTTCTCTCAACCGCAGGTGACAAGTTTCTGTAACATCCCTTTTCCCCACCTTTAACCACCACCACCACCCTCCTTCCTTTTCATATGACCAAAACCCCTTTTTCTTCTTTTATAATTCCTTTCCCCCTTTGGTTTATCAATTCCACCGAAACAGAGAGAGAGAAAGAAAGAGAGAGAGAGAGAGAGAGAGAGAGAGAGAGAGAGAGAGAGGAGGAAGAAGAAGAAGAGAAAGCACGGTTGCTCCCTCCTCCACCGTCATCCGCGACGCAGGTACACCGGAAAACATTTTCCGATATGGTTTTTCTTTGGCCGAATCTTAAATCGATCGTATCTCTCTAACCGTCGTGTTTCTCGAAAATCCAAGGCCACCACCGGATTCAGAACGACGAGACGAAGCCACGCCAAGAAGCTCAGCCTCCAGCTCCGCCGCACGTCGCCGCACGCGCCGCTAGAAGAAGGGCGCGTCGCGCCCACGCGCCGTCGCCGCACGCGCCGCTAGAAGAAGGGCGCGTCGCGCCCACGCGCCGTCGCCTGCAGCCGCGCGTGAGATTCACGCGCCACCGTCGCCGTCACCGGCCGCCGCCCCGCCGTTGCCGCCGGTGACTTTTCCGGCAAGCTCCGCCGCCGTCCTCCGCCGTCAGCCGCCGACCGCCGCCGTCGGTCGCCGCCGTGCGCCGCCGCCACCATTCGCCGGAGACTCGCCGGCGACCTGCCGGTACGGTTCGATCGGTTTAATTCAATTCGATTTCGGTTTGGTTCAATTTCTGGTTTAAATCAATTGAGTCCGGTTTAGTCTGGTTCGATCCGGTTTAATCCGGTTTAGTCGCGGTTTGATTTTGACCTGGTCAGACCGTTGACTTTGACCGGGTTGACCGTTGACTTTTGATTGTTGACCGTTGACTTTGACCGGTTTGACCCGTTAACCGTTTTTCGCCGTTCGAAAGCCGTTCTCACTCGAAATTTCGTCCTGATTTCAGATTCAGCGTCCGTTTAAGCATCTGGAGTGCAGAGGAAGCAGATATACTCCATTTTTGCTAAGGTGAGGGCTTTCTGCAGAATATCGTACTTTTCATCAAAAAGCGCCGTAGATAGGATTTAATATTAAATGTGTTTTGTTTCTATGCTAGAGTCTTTTTTAGGATTGTTTGTAAATCAGACTTAGGAATAATAGATGATTCAACCCATTGATTGTGCATTAAATTGTTAATTGATTCTTTTATTCATGCTAGAGCTATGATTAGTTGACCATGTGGGTCGTTAGGGATTGCGGGGGTACAGAGACGTTATTTCTGTACTTGCATCGCGTGTTGTTTGAGGAGATGGTGCTGGGCAGAATTAGTCGACCTGCTGTTCCAGTACCTTCGAGGTCGATAATCGTCTACGGGCGGTGTAGTGGGCACTATCCCATAAGTTGTCCTCCGGGTAGGAGGGTGCCGCCGGTCACTGGATCTGGTAATAGGATGTTGGCTGTTCATTGGGTATTTTAGGTACCGTGATTGTGCATGTTTAGTCTATTTCCTATGTATGGCGTGCTATGGTCAGATTTACGTTTTCTGTGATTAGCATCCCATACCTCACTGAGTGACTCCCCTGTTACTCACCCCTCCTTCTTCCCTTTCCAGTTTTTCAGGTGAGACGGACAAGTATTTTACACTTTGACGATACGGTGCTTCTTTGGGATTTTTTACATTTTCTTCGTATTTTATCATGTACATATAACATTGAGGCAGTTTGGATATGAGACACTGTAGAGTGGGATATTTTACGTATGTGATGTTGTTAGTGGCACGCCGTTCTCGAGTGTCGAGGGGACGGGTGTTACATTTTGGTATCAGAGCCTAGGTTAGGTCATCTCGGTTCTGACCCGAGAGACGGGTAGTAGGAAGCATGATTGCATATTCGGTTTTAAACGGTTTAAAAAAAAAAAAATTTCCCAGGACTTGTGTATTAAAAAAAAAAAAAAACAAAGAAGCACCCATTCTGTCTAAGTATTAATCTATTCTAAGTTTGTCTCAATTCAGCCTCAGTTTAAACAGGTTTTCAGTTGCCATCAAGGAAGATCATTGTTTCGCGCCGGATTGTCAGCTCGTTGTTCAACAGGTTATGCCGAAGAGATCAGTGTTCAACAGATTAATCAGGATGTCGTCTGTCAGACCGCTCAAGAGACAGTTATATTGTTCACCAGTTCACCCTTCAAGCAGAGTAAGCATCCGCCGCTGTTCAACCGTCACCACCGTATGCACCATCTGTTAAGGCTCAAGGAGCAGAGCCGACCTTTAGTAATTCAAAAATGTGGATGGAGCTTCAGAGGTACCACGAGAGGTGCTGACTGCAGCATGCTCCTCAGATTGTTGATCTTCCGCAGCCACTACCGCCGCCGCCAATATCTGGCAGAGACAGAGAGGGACCCACGTAAAGGAAGCTGATGAGAAAGATGCAGGACAACAGTTTCGATCAGATATGAAAGACAGTGGATACTGTCACCGCAAAAAAAAAAAAAAAAAAATTAAAGGAAGAATTTGACCGTAACCTGGAGCATAAGAAGTGTACAACAGAGTTTTAATTGGATTTGACCACTCAATTTCTGAAGGATGACACCTTTCTCTGGCAAAAGGAACTTGTTGAGAGTAATCACAGTTGTTATGAGTTAACCTACCATCATTATAGAGGGAGTTCGACAGGACGTTCTTTCCTCGTGAAGCCAGGCACAGGAATGCCAATGCTTTTAAGTACTTTTATCAAGGCACTAGGATTATCAAGGAGTACGAGCAAGAGTTGGTCAGCTTTGCAGATTTTCTGGGGGATCATAGCAAATGAAGATTTAATCAGCAGGTTCTTGAATGGCAACAAGTGGATAATTGTAACCGTGATGTCGTACGGGTTTACACCAGTCCAATCGATTGGTTGAGAAGACTTTTTGTTCATGAGGCAGAGATAGAGGAGAAGCAATATTTCTTCAATGTGGCTCAGTCAAGCTTGATAAGTCTTATTCAGGATATAACAATGTGTCGAAGCTGTCGGGATCTCCACCGTGTTGTTTTCGTTGTCACCATGACCATGTTGGGAGAGCGTGTTCAGTGTATTTCATGCAGATGGTTGGATTATGTCATAAGTTACAACCAGTCTATGATCGTGGATGCATCGTTTGTCAGTTATATTGCAGCACCAGCAGTTAGACCGAGTTGTTCAGTTGTGGTTAACATGTTCTCATTTTCAGGGATTGTTCGCAGTGAGTTCAGGGTTGTTCTGCCACCACCCAAGCGCCAAGCTATTGTCGCGAGTATTGTTATTGGGGACCACGAGATAGTTGAGACTGTTCTTTTTGACGTTGTGGATTTGAGATTGTGGATTTGAGTTTGTGGTTCGTGTATGTCGTTTATGTGGAAACCATTGATTTAGTACTTGTGTTGGTCGATTGTCGCTTGGGGTGGGCAGCTTATACCCGATTGGATATTGGAGCTACTTATAGTTTTGTATGTCGGGTCTAGTCAAGTATTGGTCACTCAGGATGTGTTCGAGCCGAAGAGTAGACAGAGTTAGGCAGTCGATTTAAACAGGGAGCTTGAAGCATTCATCGAGTTGTATTTGTTGTACTCAGGGGAGTTGTTCGTATCAGAGACTTACCAGTGATGGAGCTAAAACCACCATGATGTGACTTTAATGATGGGTCGGTTACCATGGCATTGAGTATAGTTTGGGAACGAGAGTGCATATTCCAGGAGCCGAAAGGGTTATCATTCCTCATGATATTCAAATAACATGAGAAGTCTTCGTTAAATTTGTGTTGGATTCAGGAAGATCGTTATAAGGCCAGCGCCGTTTTCACCAACAGTCGCAAAATAAAAAGAATTTGCGATTAGCCAACCAGTGGCAGTTCCGAGGCATCAAGAAACAAAAGTTTATGAGAGGTGACTCGATGGTAAGAGTCTATTGAGGGAAGACGAAATTCAGGACGAATTATGTGAGACAAGGACTCAGGTGACAAAGGATATTCTCCAGCAGGCGCATCATTCTCAGTTTTCCATTCATCCAGGAAGTAATAAGATGCATCGGGATATGAAGCGATATTATCACTGAACCGGCATGAAGAAGGATGTGGCTACCTTTGTGTCGTGTTGGCAGACTTGCCAGTTGGTTAAGGCAGAGCATCAGGTATCGAGTGGATCACTGCAGAATCTTCCATTACCCGAATGGAAATGGGACATGGTGACTATCGACTTCATCACCGGATTACCGAAGACAATTGGCGGGAAGAATGTTATCTGAGTTATTGTTGATCGACTCACCAAGTCAGCTCATTTCTTAGCGATTAAGAAAACAGACGGAGCAGAGCAGCTAGCGCAGAAATTCATTGCTAAGATTGTGAGATCGCATGGGATACCAGTTAGTATAGTATCGGATCGTGATCTGAAATTCACATCGACGTTTTGCAAAGCTTTTCAGAGGCCATTGGGGACTAAGGTCCGTATGAGTGCGACTTATCATTCGTAGATAGATGGTCAGTCTGAGAGGACTATTCAGACACTCGAGGATATGCTCAAGGCTTATGTTTTGGATTGGGAAGGGAGCTGGGTTAAGTACCTACCGTTGGCGGAGTTCGCATACAACAACAGTTTTCATTCCAGCATTGAGATGGCACCGTATGAGGCTCCTTATGGTACACCGTGCCATACCCCACTTTGTTGGACAGAGGTGGGAGAGCGCCGAGGTATAGTACCAACATTGGTTCAGGAGACAGTTGAGCAAGTGGAAATGCTCAAGAGACGGCTTAAGGAAGCTCATGATCGCCAGAAGAGCTATGCATATAAGCGTCGGAGAGATCTAGAGTTTGAGGTCGGCGACCTGGTATACCTTAAGATGAGGACATTTTAGGGAGGTTCTGAGACCCGGAAGCTGAAGAAGCTTAAGCCGAGATATATGGGTCCGTATCTTATCATCGAGCGGATTGGGGCAGTAGCATACCGCTTAGCGCTAACAGTAGAGTTGGCTGGGTTTCACGATGTGTTCCATGTGTCAGTTCTGAGGAAAATCGTTCGGGAGCCAGAACTCATCTTTCGGCCGCCACCGAGTGATATCAGTAGAGTTTTGACTGCAGTTAGTCAGCTAGTGTCAATCATGGAGCGCCGAGTTGGTGTTGTTCAAGGGGAAGTACTACCGATGATCAGAGTTGATTGGGAGTGAGACAACATTCAGGAGGAGACTTGGGAGTTAGAGTCTCAGATGAAGTCTGAATTTCCTGAGCTTTTTAAGGATGACGAGCAATTGACTCAGGTCTAGAATTCGAGGACGAATTCCTCGTTAGTAGGGAAGAATTGTAACATCCCTTTTCCCCACCTTTAACCACCACCACCACCCTCCTTCCTTTTCATATGACCAAAACCCCTTTTTCTTCTTTTATAATTCCTTTCCCCCTTTGGTTTATCAATTCCACCGAAACAGAGAGACAGAGAGAGAGAGAGAGAGAGAGAGAGAGAGAGAGAGAGAGAGAGAGAGAGAGAGAGAGAGAGAGAGGGAGAGAGAGAGGAAGAAGAAGAAGAAGAAGAAGAAAGCACGGTTGCTTCCTCCTCCACCGTCATCCGCGACTCAGGTACACCGGAAAACATTATACGATATGGTTTTTCTTTGGCCGAATCTTAAATCGATCGTATCTCTCTAACCGTCGTGTTTCTCGAAAATCCAAGGCCACCACCGGATTCAGAACGACGAGACGAAGCCACGCCAAGAAGCTCAGCCTCCAGCTCCGCCGCACGTCGCCGCACGCGCCGCTAGAAGAAGGGCGCGTCGCGCCCACGCGCGCCCACGCGCCGTCGCCTGCAGCCGCGCGTGAGATTCACGCACCACCGTCGCCGTCACCGGCCGCCGCCCCGCCGTTGCCGCCGCGGTGACTTTTCCGGCAAGCTCCGCCGCCGTCCTCCGCCGTTAGCCGCCGACCGCCGCCGTCGGTCGCCGCCGTGCGCCGCCGCCATCGGTCGCCGAGACCTGCCGCCGGTTTGAGTCCGGTTTGACTTAACCGGTCGGTTCGATTTCGGTTTGGTACGGTTCGATCGGTTTAATTCAATTCGATTTCGGTTTGGTTCAATTTCTGGTTTAAATCAATTGAGTCCGATTTAGTCTGGTTTGATCCGGTTTAATCCGGTTTAGTCGTGGTTTGATTTTGACCTGGTCAGACCGTTGACTTTGACCGGGTTGACCGTTGACCGTTGACCGTTGACTTTTGATTGTTGACCGTTGACTTTGACCGGTTTGACCCGTTAACCGTTTTTCGCCGTTCGAAAGCCGTTCTCACTCGAAATTTCGTCCTGATTTCAGATTCAGCGTCCGTTTAAGCATCTGGAGTGCAGAGGAAGCAAATATACTCCATTTTTGCTAAGGTGAGGGCTTTCTGCAGAATATCGTACCTTTCATCAAAAAGCGCCGTAGATAGGATTTAGTATTAAATGTGTTCCGTTTCTATGCTAGAGTCTTTTTTAGGATTGTTTGTAAATCGGACTTAGGAATAATAGATGATTCAACCCATTGATTGTGCATTAAATTGTTAATTGATTCTTTTATTCATGCTAGAGCTATGATTAGTTGACCATGTGGGTCGTTAGGGATTGCGGGGGTACAGAGACGTTATTTCTGTACTTGCTTCGCGTGTTGTTTGAGGAGTTGGTGCTGGGCAGAATTAGTCGACCTGCTGTTCCAGTACCTTCGAGGTCGATAATCGTCTACGGGCGGTGTAGTGGGCACTATCTGAAGGGATTTGTTCAGGTTTTAATCGAATTAAAACAGCCCTAACAACAATCCTAAACCACGGATCTTGTGCCAATTGAATCTACGATGAATATATGTCAAATCTCGAACATACCTGAAGATTTGCAGCGGAAGAAGAACAGGTAATCGAGATTAGGAAGCGCCTCAAGTGCTGCGCCTCTACAGAAGTCCACACGCACACAAACTGGACGGCGGGATGCTAGTACCGGAGCGAACGATTCGCCTTCGGGTTTTCTGAAGCGTTTTCTCTGTTTTCTCAAGCTTCCAAGAGCTTCTATGGTATATCTACTCGAGCAGCCCTCATATCATATATATAGGCTGGAGTTGCCGACAGGTGTCGATCGACACCCACCATTGGTGTCGATCGACACCTTGCGACATGTCCTCGCAGAATCAAGGATCTTCTAGAAGACGATCCCGAGTGGTGTCGATCGATACCAACCATTGGTGTCGATCGACACCTTCACAGAAAATCGATATCGACGTATATCTTATATACTAGAATAAATACAAGTCTGATTTCAGGACATTCCCTTCAATCTCCCACTTGTACTGGAATCAACTATTCCCATAATCCCTTTGTCTCTATATCTCGATCTGTCATAAGGCAAGAACTCGTGTCATCCTTAATCAACCAAACCATGTTTATCGAACTCCGATTTATACTGATAAAAGACAAACGATTGACATTCAATCCGTTTGAGCGCGGCCACGCATTTCCAGTATCAAATCTTCGATAGGCCCAGAGATATTTATCTCCCGTTATATGGGAGGGACAAATTCCATCTTGTTCCATCCCTGTTTCCTACACACTTCATAATATGCCCAATCAATGCCTTTATAGCCACCAGTTACGGCTGACGTTTGACAGAGTCAAAGCATACCAATTCATATGTAAGTAAACATGATGAACTCAGGTCAAAGGACTATACTCTATAGTCGTAATGAGAAACTCTTATGACACTCATATAACAATCTTGTAGAGTTCTCATTAGCGGGTCATGTCCGATCATGTGTTCTCTAACATATCTATGTGATTGACTTTAATACTCCTATTAATGACTCCATGAAACTTAGTCATCAGTCACCTCACATACTAGTCTCGCGCGGTTATCAATGTCCAACTTTGATAACCTCGACTATGGACACAAATAATTTATGTCATCTATCACTTATAGAGTCTCATGATCAAATCACATATTTGATGATCTATAAGAATGCCATAAATTACTTTTGGACAATTATTTAATAACACCATTAAATAATACTGAAACAATTTCATTAAATAAAACATAACCAAATGTATGTTTACATGAACATCAAAACATAAATATGATATCTCCCACTAAAACAAGATTACTGCTTAAGGAATCTAATGCCTATAGCAGCTGCATGACTCTCATGCTTCGGTCGTGGAGTGGCTTAGTCAACGGGTCAGCAACGTTCTCGTCTGTCGGAACTCTGCTGATCTTGACGTCACCTCTCTCAATGATATCACGAATCAGATGATATCTCCTCTCAATGTGTTTGGATTTCTGATGTGATCTGGGCTCCTTAGCCTGAGCTATGGCTCCATTGTTGTCACAAAACAATGCCACAGGCTCAGAAATGCTAGGAATCACACCAAGCTCAGTAATGAACTTCCTGATCCAAACAGCCTCCTTCGCCGCTTCAGAAGCAGCGATGTATTCAGCCTCGGTCGTTGAGTCCGCCACGGTGCTCTGCTTGGAACTCTTCCAACTAACTGCACCTCCATTCAGACAGAAGACGTAACCAGACTGAGATCGGAAATCGTCTCTATCTGTCTGAAAGCTGGCGTCCGTATAACCACTCACTACAAGCTCATCACTTCCTCCGTACACTAAGAACTTATCCTTGGTATTTCTCAAATACTTCAGGATTGTCTTGACGGCAGTCCAGTGACTCTCACCGGGATCTGATTGGTATCGACTCGTCATGCTTAAAGCACAAGCAACATCTGGACGAGTACAAAGCATGGCATACATAATAGATCCTACTGCAGAAGCAAAAGGAATCCTACTCATGCGCTCTCGCTCAGCAGGTGTCGAAGGACACTGCTTCTTGCTGAGAGTAATGCCATGAGACATCGGAAGCAAGCCCTTCTTGGAATCATGCATGTTGAACCTGTGTAGAACCTTATCGATATAAGTGTCCTGACACAGTCCAATCAGCCTCTTTGATCTATCTCTATAGATCCTTATTCCAAGAATATAGGCGGCTTCACCCATGTCTTTCATCGAGAAACAACTTCCGAGCCAGTCCTTTACTGACTGAAGTAACGGAATATCATCTCCTATGAGAAGTATGTCGTCTACATACAATACGAGAAATGCAACTGCGCTCCCACTAGTCTTCTTGTAAACGCAAGGTTCCTCTTCGTTTCTGATGAAGTTAAACTTTTTAACTGCTTCATCAAAACGTAGGTTCCAACTCCGAGATGCTTGCTTCAATCCATAAATGGATTTATGAAGCTTGCATACTTTCCCAGCAGCATTAGGAAATGAAACCCGGAGGTTGTGTCATGTACACATCCTCCTCCAGAATCCCGTTAAGGAAAGCTGTTTTCACATCCATTTGCCAAATCTCATAATCATAATGAGCGGCTGTTGCTAGGAGAATCCGAATAGATTTAAGCATAGCGACTGGGGAATAGGTTTCATCATAGTCAACACCTTGAACTTGTTTGAAACCTTTTGCCACCAACCTAGCTTTGTAAATCTGAACGTTTCCATCCACATCGATCTTCTTCTTGAAGACCCATTTACACTCAATGGCTTTTACACCATCAGGTAAATCACCAAAGTCCATACTTGGTTTTGTGACATGGAACCGATTTCGGATTCAGCGGCTTTAAACCACTTTTCGGAGTCAGGGCCCATCATTGCTTCTTCGAAAGTCGCAGGTTCGTCACTGTCAATGATCAAGAGATCATGACAATTAGTCACAAGAAATCCATATCTCTCGGGCTCTTGACGAATCCTTTCGGATCTGCGAACTTCTGGCATCACAGGTTCGGACTCTACAACTCTTTGTAGATCCAGTCGCTGCTCTTCCTCGACAGGTTGAGCAGGCTCCTGTGATTCTCGAACTTCTTCGAGTTGTACTTTACTCCCACTGTTCTTCTTGGAAAGAAATTCTCTCTCAAGAAAAACACAGTTCTTAGCAACAAACACTTTGTTCTCAGAACGGTTGTAAAAGTAGTAAGCCTTGGTTTCCTTAGGATAACCAACGAAGTAGCACTTATCAGATTTGGGTTCAAGCTTATCAGATATCAACCGCTTGACATAAGCTTCACAACCCCAAATTTTAAGAAAAGACAAACTTGGAACTTTTCCAGTCCACATCTCATATGGTGTCTTCTCGACTGATTTTGATGGAACTCTGTTTAGCGTAAACGCAGACGTTTCTAGAGCGTATCCCCAAAAGGATAATGGAAGATCTACTTGACTCATCATCGATCGAACCATATCCAATAAAGTCCGATTCCTCCTTTCAGACACACCATTCCACTGAGGTGTTCCAGGAGGAGTGAGTTGTGAAACAATTCCACAGTTACTCAGATGATCACTGAACTCTTGGCTTAAGTACTCACCTCCACGATCTGATCGAAGAGCTTTGATACTTTTGCCAAGTTGGTTCTGTACTTCATTTTGGAACTCCTTGAACTTTTCAAAGGATTCCGATTTATGTCTCATTAAATAGACATAACCAAATCTACTGAAGTCATCAGTAAACGTGATGAAGTACTGAAAGTTTCCTCTAGCACTAACACTCATTGGACCACATACATCGGTATGTATTAGTCCCAATAGGTCACCGGCCCTTTCATTAAACTTGTTGAAAGGAGCCTTTGTCATTTTGCCCATAAGCAGGATTCACACTTCTCAAATGATTCAAAATCAAATGAGTCCAAAAGTTCATCTTTATGAAGCTTTTGAATCCTTTTCTCATTGATGTGGCCCAAACGACAATGCCAGAGAAACGTAGGGTTCGAGTCATTGGTTCTTAACCGTTTGGAATTTATGTTATAGACAGGCAAAGATTGGTTAAGAATATAAAGTCCATTCTCTAATGGAGCGCTACCATAAAACATTTCATTACGATCAAAAGAACAACACTTGTTTTTAATCGAAAAATGAAAGTCTTCTAAATCCAAAACAGGAATAGAAATGATGTTTCTGCTTATAGCAGGTACATAGTAGCAATTATTCAATTCTAAAACCAAGCCTGACGGCAAAGACAAATGATAAGTTCCTACGGCCAATGCAGCAACTCTTGCTCCATTCCCAACGCGTAGGTCCACTTGTCCCTTCTCCAGCGTTCTACTGTTGCTTAGACCCTGCATATTTGTACAAATATGAGCGCCACAGCCGGTATCTAATACCCAAGACTTAGAACCTGAAGTAGTAACATTTACTTCTATAACATAGATACCTGAAGAAGTCGTCTCATACGTCTCTCTTCGAGTTCTTTAGATCTCAAGATACTCTTTGCAATTTCTCTTCCAATGCCCAGACTTATTGCAGTAATGGCATTTATCAGCATCAGTAGGGCCGCGTTTGGGTTTGGAAGAAGCCTCAGGCTTATCCTGATTCTCAATCTGGAATGCCTTAGCTTTTCCTTTACCCTTAGCATGTTTCTTAAACTTTTTACCCCCTTGCACCAAAAGTACATTAGGGGTGCCCTTTTTGATGTTTGGCTCAGCTGTCTTGAGCATGCCATGCAGTTCCGTCAAAGTCTTTGTCATGTTGTTCATGTTATAGTTCATGATAAACTGATCAAAGCTTGACGGCAATGACTGCAAAATGATGTCCGTAGCCAACTCTTGGCTAAGGGGACAATCCAGTTTTGCCAAGTTATCAATATAACCCATCATCTTAATGACATGTGGGCTAACTGGACCATCCTTTGGTAGCTGCACTCAATGAGAGACTTAACCGTCTGGTATCTCTCAGTTCGTGCTTGCTCCTGAAACATCCCTTTCAGGCTAGTGATCATCTCAACAGGTGACGCCACGTTCTCGTATTGCTTCTGCAAGTCCGAGTTCATGGTAGCCAGCATGAGACAACTCACATCGACCTCATCATTGGAATGCTTCTCCCAAGCATTCCTTTCAGCGTGTCCGGCATTGGATTTCGGTTTCTCAGGGAGAACCTTCTCAAGGACATATTCCTTTTTCTCCTGCTTGAGAACAATTCTCAAGTTCCGATACCATTCAAGGAAGTTCGATCCATTAAGCTTGTCCTTCTCAAGGACGGATCGAAGCGAGAATGTGTTTCTGTGAGGGGAGCTAGCCATAGCTGAAAAAAACACAAAATGAGAGTTTAGTTTCGATGTTCAAGAAATGAGAAATCTTAACAATTAAGAAACTCACATTATATTCAAAACAATTTTCCTCAATTGAATATAATGATCCAAGATCCATATTTCACAAAAAATTTGAGTGAGCTTTGGCCCATCGCCCAAACTTTTAGCTATTTAGGTAAGCAACACTTTGCTAATTATATCATATATAATTCTTGTCTCGGATTAATATCTTATATCAAATCCGATCCTATATCTCTGAGTCCAAAACTATTTTGATAGCCCAGTTAAGCAAACCAATCTTTTAAGTCCGTAGTAACGATTACAACCTGCCTCACTCATGTAATTGCGGACACCCTGCTTTGGCAGACCCATCACACAATGAAACGAGCCTTGACAGTTGACAAGATTGGGAAGATATTAAAAGCTTAATATTTTGTTTGAGGAAATGAACCTTAAATCTAGTTTATATCAATTATATATCCTAGATATTTCAACTTGTTTTAAACTTTAAAACTTCTTAAGTTAAACAAGCTAGGAACGCAAATTCTGAAGTGGTGTCGATCGACACCAGATCAGTGTCGATCGACACAACTAGTGTGTTGACCGACAGATTCCGATCCGGTTCAATCGCGATAAACCATTTAACCGATTAAACCGATCGAATCAATTTGCAAATAACCGACCGGTGTCGATCGACACTACATTAGTGTCGGTCGACACCAACCAAATCGGTTCAATGAACGATAACCGATTTACCGTTTGAACCGATCGCGATTACCCGGTTCAATCCAATTGAACCAAACGCGATGAACCGATTGGTGTCGATCGACACTACTTTAGTGTCGGTCGACACCAGTGGTTTGAGGAAACACGTCTTCGATCGTGACCTAAAGTTCACGCGAAAACCTGATTGGTGTCGATCGAACACACATGGTGTCGATCGACACCCGTTTCGCACAAGCGAAGGAACGATTTATGCAGCAAAAACGATTTTTGAACATAACAAATCTAGCATGCAATCCTATATATCATATATATCACGATTTGAATTCAACTAATTCAATTTCATGCTTCAGATTCAATAAAACAAAGTTTTCACGCGAAAACCGTAGTGGTGTCGATCGACACCGGATTGGTGTCGGTCGACACCGAAGAACCCAGAACGGCGTTCTTCTTCAAAACGATTTTAACAGGTGGATCTTTAACAAAATTCAACAGATTCAATAGAAACACACCGCTCTGATACCACTGATGGGATTTGTTCAGGTTTTAATCGAATTAAAACAGCCCTAACAACAATCCTAAACCACGGATCTTGTGCCAATTGAATCTACGATGAATATATGTCAAATCTCGAACATACCTGAAGATTTGCAGCGGAAGAAGAACAGGTAATCGAGATTAGGAAGCGCCTCAAGTGCTGCGCCTCTACAGAAGTCCACACGCACACAAACTGGACGGCGGATGCTAGTACCGGAGCGAACGATTCGCCTTCGGGTTTTCTGAAGCGTTTTCTCTGTTTTCTCAAGCTTCCAAGAGCTTCTATGGTATATCTACTCGAGCAGCCCTCATATCATATATATAGGCTGGAGTTGCCGACAGGTGTCGATCGACACCACCATTGGTGTCGATCGACACCTTGCCGACAGGTCCTCGCAGAAAGTCAAGGATCTTCTAGAAGACGATCCCGAGTGGTGTCGATCGATACCAACCATTGTGTCGATCGACACCTTCACAGAAAATCGATATCGACGTATATCTTATATACGTTGATCATAATCATTACTCTAATGATCAAAACCCAATTTATAATATCCAGTTTGCTTAGGTGTGTGACCCTATAGGATCATATGATAATGGTAATGAGTTCATAACTCATAAGTTATAAGCGGCTTCTAGCAAAACATTATAACCGTCCAATATCATATGATAGTCTTATCTCGACATCACGACTTTACTAGAATAAATACAAGTCTGATTTCAGGACATTCCCTTCACTATCCCATAAGTTGTCCTCCGGGTAGGAGGGTACCGCCGGTCACTGGATCTGGTAATAGGATGTTGGCTGTTCATTGGGTACTTTAGGTACCGTGATTGAGCATGTTTAGTCTATTTCCTATGTATGGCGTGCTATGGTCAGATTTACGTTTTCTGTGATTAGCATCCCATACCTCACTGAGTGACTCCCCTGTTACTCACCCCTCCTTCTTCCCTTTCCAGTTTTTCAGGTGAGACGGACAAGTATTTTACACTTTGACGATACGGTGCTTCTTTGGGATTTTTTACATTTTCTCCGTATTTTATCATGTACATATAGCATTGAGGTAGTTTGGATATGAGACACTGTAGAGTGGGATATTTTACGTATGTGATGTTGTTAGTGGCACGCCGTTCTCGAGTGTCGAGGGGACGGGTGTTACAGTTTCTCAGACATGTATCTCCCTTTAAATAATTTATTCATCCGACTTCGTTACTTTTCTCTGAACTATTCATGATATACATTACTTATCCACCGTTGATGTACTTCACCTGATTTATGAAAAAAAAAAATTTCTCTTTTTTCTTTTTTTAGCAAAGAAAACCGTTAATCTTCTTTTTAATCTAAATTGATAGAATTTGGAGAAGCACAAAACCCAACGGGAAGAAAATGCCCAGACCCAAACGGCCATGACATAAAGTCGGAGTGTTATGCTTATTGTAATAATCAAGGTTTTCTCGGTGGTTCTTGCCAAGGTTACAAAGATCATTATATGTGTGAGTGCTATGAAGGATAAAAAAATAGCTTTGTGATTTAAATTCCAATTCATATAATATGTATCTCTTCTCAGCTTGGATACTTGTTATTGTCAATTTCTTATCATAATACAAAGAATAACTAGTTGGATTCATGAAATAATGTGGAGCCTAAGCGCCTGCAAATGTGTTGATGTACGAGTTAATTAATTCCTCTACTAACTCCAGTGAAAGAACTGTCTATTGCTCTAATCTTTTGTGGGGCTGGCGATCTATTTTCCCACCATAACTATAACTATGGTGTCGCATTATATGCTTCCCAAAGTATTGCCTCTTTTCATTTCCCCACGATGAGAAAGTTGCAAACACAAATACCCATCAAACTATAGTTTAATACCTATTTCCCCACCCGACCAATTAAGCTGGTTAAATGTCAAAACCCGAATACGAAACCATCTAACCTCTGTTCGTAAACCGAAGGAAAACCCGAAACAGGCTAAACCGGACCCAAAATAAAACCCGACTCAAGAAATCCCAAATTGAGACGAACCCTAAAATAAGGAATAAAAAAAAATTTCCAATCCCTTCTCCTTCACTCTCATTTCTGAAATTGAAGGTGAGTCTTTGGTTATTTTTCAATTTCGTAGTCTCCTTAGTTTCTTAAAACCGAGATTGTCGATGTCGGAGTTGTTCTTTTGGTTTTATTGTTTTCAAGTTCGTTTTGCCTTTTATTATAAAATGTGAATCAAAAGCATGTGGTGTTCCTGCTTTTGGTCCTTTGTTTGAGAGAATCTTCTTTTCTTCATCCAATTGCTCCTTTATCTGTTCTCCTCTTTCTCGTTGCTTTGTTATTAAGTATTGTTCAAAATTTAAATCAAACTTTACTTTTGTGTGTGTGTGTTTCAGAACCTTTGAGAGAAAACAGATGTCGTTCCGTAGCATAGTTGGAGATGTGAGAGACAGTATAGGAAGTCTATCTAGATGGAGTTTCGACTTTAAGGCAACATCACGTTTCCTGTTTGGCTTAAACAGGTTTGAATTTTGTGATTCTTTTTCTCATAATGTCACAAGTGTTTGTTTTGGTTAGTATTTATGTTGTGGAGTACGTTATTCTTTCTTGTTCTGGATTTGCAGCCGGGACCTAGAGATGCAACGATGCAATGCTTTATCAAAAGGGATAAATCTAACGTGACTTACCATTTATACCTTTGTCTCAGTTCTGGTATAGCTTTGCTTTTTTCTTCAAAGTTTCCTTTTATATAGTTTTGCCATTAAGATGATGAAGAACAAATGGAAGAAACAGGGGTTGAGGGAGAACGAGGGAAAGAAACAGGGAAGAAGAAGCTCACCAAAGCGGATAAGACAAGGAAGAAAGGTGTGAATGAGTCACCAACCAAGAAGCAACCAAAAGCCAAGAAAAGGACATGCATTGCGGCGTTTAATTGATTTCGTGGTGATTTCTCTCTGGAATTTTCTCACAATCTCTCTATTTCCTCGATTTTATTTTCTAAGGTTCTTGGGTTTTTGATTTGGGATTTTCTGTGTTTAGATAGAGGGTTAAGATGGTTCAATCGTTTAAAACGGGTTTAAAATCGGGTTAAAAATTGTTTAATTCGGTTTAGTCGAGATTTGAAATTAGTAACCCATCTAACCAAACTAATTAACCAACAAATCATGGTTCTATGTAGATCTGAGTGTTAAACTATGGTCGGGTGGGGAAATAGGTATTAAACTATAGTTTGATGGGTATTTGTATTTGCAACTTTCTCATCGTGGGGAAATGAAAAGAGGCAATACTTTGGGAAGCATATAATGCGACACCATAGTTATGGTGGGGAAATAGATCGCCAGCCCTCTTTTGGGCTTCTGCATACAACTATACAAGTATAAACACTGTCGAGACAAGAAGGTTGGGTTAAACTTTAGAGTAAAATCTGTAAGATTTTATTGTGCATCAATCAGAGAAAATATTTGAACGACAATAGATGGTTAATTTGCATTTGTGTTTTTATCGTCGATTTCAGTAAATATAGTTCAATAATTTTTTTAATTAAAATTAAATTATATAACTAAATCATATTAATTTTTTTTTTTTAATTTAAAAACCTCTTAAGGATTTCTAAAGATGATAATGCTAAGGATTTTTTTTTGCATTAGGAGAAAGAAACATCCGTTGAATTTTCTTTCTTTACTTTTGTGTCACTCATGTTTATCTCACACTTCTTTTATGTCTCTCTCTCTCTCTTTATTTTCTCTCTCCTTTTGTTCTTGTTTAGAGAGAAACACAAGAACATATTTTATTCATAAACTTCTACTTTGTTTTTCGATTACTTTCTTTAAACACAACACACACACAAACGACATATATTATTTCCACTATGACACACACATACTTGCACCCATGCTTATTATCTTAACAACTTCTTCTATTCCATACCTCTAGATCTTAGACTAGTTTTACAAGCAATGTTTACTTTAAACTTTAACAACTCTAACAACTCTTAACCACTCTAGCTGAACTTAGTTAGCTTTTAACAATACAAATATATTTTTCATTTAGGCCTTAACCAAATCTTCAGCCCTTTTACCAAAACACTTCAAGTTCTAGTCGACTTGTGTGCTTCTCCTCTATTGTTGACTTTCTTTGTCACGACACATCTTCTTTCTTTTGCTCTTCTTCTTCGCTTCTGCTTCTTTGCTTCTGCTTCTTCTTCTTCTGCTCACAGATTTCTTCTTGTTGCAAGGTTTAATCAAATGATACAACTCCAACAACATTGTTGAGTGGGGAGTCCGGTTTGGGTGAGTAACTCTGTTTAAAAAATATAAGAAAGGGAGTGGGGACAAGATCCACGGTTGAAAAAAAACAGTTGCTCGAAGAAGGGAAAGGATTGATAATAATCAGAGAAAAGTTACACGAAGTTGAATGAAGGAGTAACTAATTAATGGTTTTGAGATGAACAGGTCGTCGATGCAGATCACTTCGCCTGACAAAACCTCTCTTTTTAGTGTTAAGTGTCTTCTTGTTTGGAAAGGATCCCCTTTCTATAAACATCGAGAGCCTTATTTATATGCGGAGGGGAACTTAAAGCGGTAGAGCATATGTCAGATGTAAGGGGGACACATTCGGCTCGGCTTCTCCCTTGTGTCCCCTGAAATTAATGGAGATCGTCGAAGTGACCAACGGTATTGTCCGAGATTATTGTGCAGGCAGGCGACTACTCTCTTTATCCGATGAACTTTCCTGGTAAATCATGTTCGCCTTGGTGACTAGTTTGGTCATAGGTCATCATGGCTTCTTTTCCCGAGGCTGGTACTGTGCCTTCACGTCCGCCTTCATGTTGGGCATGGGATTGGTGTTTGTTCTTATAAGTGAGAAAGCAATCCGTTTGGGACAGGGCCATCTTTTGGGCCCAACCATGGGTCATCGAGGCCCACTCCCAACAATAGCCTCCTCCGCCACAGTTCGTCGAATGATGAAAGAATCGTGAACTCCTTTTAGTTGAGTTAGGCTCAACAAGATTGGTGTATTTTGGTTTGATTGACGCGTCGGAGGTTAGTGGTCGCCGCGAATGGGTTTCTCAAAGCTTCATGCGAGGATAATGATGACCTCTGTTCTATCCGATGAAGCACCGCCTCGATAACCGTTTTCCTTTTCTTAAATAAATACTATAGTTGTCCCATCAGTTCTTCACTTCCCTTCTTGAAAGGACGAGTCCTTCCTTTTCTCTCTCTCTCTCTCTTTTCATCCTCTCGCTTTTTCTATCGTTCTTCTGGGAAATCATCGTGGAGTCGTTGGTTTGTGATCGATTCTCAGTCTTTCCTTGACTTTTGTAGTGGTTTCCGTTTTCTGCCTTCTCTTTCGGAGTTATTTTGGCGTCCCTGTTTTCTTTCGGCTGATTTTCTGATATTTGACTGATATTTTCTTCGTTTCTCATTATGTGGCGAACTGTAGTTGATTCGAGTGGGTCTTCAAAGCCATCTTCCGGGTCGTCTTCCGACTTGGGGGGTTCCCCCGTTGTTCTTATCAGCTCAGAATCTTCGCCATTTCCTTTTTTTTTATCAACTCTCTTCGCCATTTTCTTCGCCTCGGTTTGGCTAGGACGGTTATACTATCCGAGAGCCGTCACGCGGTCCTGGAAAACAAGGCCATAAGGGTGGATGCGGCCCACCTCTTTGTCTAAATCCATTGTCAGTCGTCTCCATCATCGCGATGGACCTTTGGAAGATAGATGATTATCTTGGCAATCTGAAGATCCATGGATTTGGGCACTCCGGGGGGGGGGGGGATTCTTTGAGGTATCCCCATATGGCGCAGATGAAAATTGGTCAGCAGGCTCCCCCGCTAAAGGACCGAGTTCGGCATCAGCCTCCACAACTTTTCTGGGTGTGGGACGGCTTCATGCGGATAGCGACGCGACCCATGGCTCACTGTTGCGGTTGCAAATTCTTCGGGATTTATCGAGGTCTTTCGGTTTTCCATCTAAGATCGTTTTGAGGCCCGCCTTGGTGGGTGAAAGTCTGTGAGACGTTCCGGAGGGATGGGTGTCTCTAAGCACTTTAAGCAAAGGCTGTTGCGGTTCCCGTTGCTGAAGCTCTTGGCCTCCTACTGTGATGCTCGCGGCATTTTCGTTTCACAGCTCTCTCCAGCTTTCGTTGGAAACATAGTTGCTTCAATTGTTCTTGGGAGGGAGGCCAGCTTTGACTTGACTGTGCCGCTCTTCGAAAAGATGTCCTTTTTATCATGAAGATGACACATCGCCATGAATTTATGTCGTCAACATCAGGTTGTATGCTATCTTGGAGTCTTATAGGGGGGCTGCGATCTTCCCGGACAACTAATTCTTTGTGAAGGTGGATAGCAGTTCTGTCTGCGACCTGGGCTCTTCCTTTAGAGTGGTGTGTGAAACTTAAGACCTGGTAGAAGCCGAGCCGATTGCGACACTAGGGGCATTCGTCTTTCTTATTTCGATGGATATTTATTCCAATATAATAGTTTTGTTTTTGTTTTTCAGCCTACAGACTTGGTGAGGTTCCAGCTGGCTTCGAGGAGTGTATCAATCGGATTCATTCTACCGGGAGAGTTCGTCGAAATGACCTTACCAGAGAGAGGATTAAGAGGGCTGTTGACCGTCCTCTACCAGGTCGGTTGACCTGCCTCTTGCGGCCGACTTTTGTTTGTTTTACGTTTGGAAGCCGAAAGATGTTCCATGCTGGCCTCATATATTGTCCCTTATCTTATGCTTTTCTATGTTTCCAGCTTCTTCGAGCGTTTCTTTTTCGCCTCGTCCCGAAGTGACTCCGAAGATGGGGAAAGTTAAGTGGGTATTTGCGAGCTACGTCAAACTGCTCCAATAGACGCCTCGGCCCGAGACCGTGTCATCCCCTGTCGTTGCTTCTTGTTCAGAGAGGGCTTTCAAGGTCTCCCGGGACCTTGTTTCGTCGCCAATCCTGGCTAACCATCGTGAGCGAGTGTGAGAGCCGAAACTCACACAATCAAAACTTATATTAATGGGGGCTCGAAAATTCTATTTTATAAGAACTTAAGGACCGAAAATGCAAAAAGACGATTTTATTGAATAATATTTTCTGAGTACAAGAATATTTGCAAAAGCTGAAAAGTCTTATATTGCAAAAGCTCTAATACTCGAATTGGGATGATCTCAACCTAGTACAAGCATACATATATATATACTAGGGGACCTAGCATGCTAAAACTCCTTGTTAGCAATGTGGGACGCTCTGGTACTTTAATAAATTTGATTATCTTGGGCTTGGCTTGAGGTTCAACTTCCGTGAATAGTGATCCGTGAACAGTATCCTCGTGAACAGTGTTTCATGAACAATACGTGCGTGAACAGTGTTTCGTGAACAATACCCGTATGAACAGTGTTTCGTGAATAGTGTGATTGTTGCTTGAATTGATGTTCTGCTCACCCAATCTTTCTTTAAGATGGAATTGTTGTGCTGGTAGTGAGTTACGATGGTTTAGAGACAAGTTTTCTGGTCCTTGGACAAGTCTTCAGCTGGCTCAATCGCTCTCGGAGGGAGTTGGCGAGCTGGTTTGGTCATTGAACAAGTCTTCTGTGTATATATTTAGAATTCTCTCATCAATCTCCGAGGGGTGGGTTTTGACACCAACAGTTAGCCCCCCAGCTCGTAATTTCCGTGTGCGGAAGTGATGAGTTTTAAGTAAAGTTCTTATCGGGATTGATGAACCGGAATGTTAAGATGTATGCCAAGAGGCGACCCCAATGTTTCTTGAATCCAAGGTCCGTCTTTGAGTACTTGGCGCACTATAATAGTTCGTTGATAAGATGAGTCCAAGCGGATACCCGTTGGAAGGTGAGGCTGCAAGTGTTGTAGTGGCGGACACTGTCGGCACAAGCTTCAATCCGCTCTGTGATTGTTTTAGTGATTCCGCTTAGGGCATTTCTTGTAATTTGTATTGTTTCGTCTTTGATTTGGATCATTTAAACCTATGTTGTATTTCTCGAATGTTTTGTTGACTTGAGTTTTGAATGTCGTGATGGGGATGCTTTTCTGAGCACTCCGATCTTATGGACCAGTGTATCGTCGCTGATAGTTTCTGGGTTTGATTCTTGTTTTTTGGTATCGCGGGAACTGAGTTCGTTTGACTCCCTCTTTCGACAGAACGCGTTTAAGATCTCGCATCAGAGCCGGTTTGATACTGCGTTCGCGAGATGTCTTTGACCAGCTTTCCTTGATGGCGTTTACAGGGTTTTTATTTCGCGAGATATCTTTATTTCGCGGTTTACGCCTCGCACATTTGCCTATGCGAAACGCTCCTGAAGATAAACTAAACAGAATATCGTCTTGACGCTTCCCGCATTCCCGATCAGGTTACGCCCTTCAGATATTAGTCCAGAAATTTGTATAGCGCGCTAGATTTATCCGCTGCGGGATGTTGAAAGAACCATGGTTGAGATGTGAATGTCTTGTTGTGGCCAGCAACTGACAAATTTGTTTGAAAGATTGAGTGAATTGTAGGAGCTTGTCCGTGTTGAGCTTTTGGGCGAATGATTCTGGATGGGTTGCGAGATGCTAAGTCCTGATCTTCATCCGGAGTCTGCGATTTTTGTCGTTCTTTTGGACGAAACTTGAGTTAGGGATTCCGGATGGGTTGCGAGATGCTAAGTCCCGATGTTCATCCGGAGTTCTTGTTTTCTTTGTTTGTTTGAAAGGATCATCTGCTTATCCGGACGGGTTGCGAGATGCTAAGTCCCGATGTTCGGCCGGAGTTCGCGTCTTGATTGGTGCTTCCCAGGGAATTGTTCGAGTTTCGGATGAGTTGTGAGATACTAAGTCTCAATGTTCATCCGAAGTTCCTGCTTCGATATGTGTCTCTTGGAAATTGTTCGAATTTCGGATGGGTCTTGAGATGCTAAGTCTCAATGTTCATCATTCGAAATTTTCCCAAAAAATCTGGCGTTACTCGGACTTTTTGTGGGAGTATTAATATATACGGATCCACTCCCCCCCTTTTTTACGGAGGGGGGCAACTGAACTCATTTTTTAGGCGAGCTGTCTTCGTACCCTTCGTGAAAAGGAATCAAGTCACCCCTTTTGTTTTTTTTTTTTGAACTGTGACATTTCCGACTTATCTCCTTCGCCGTTTGGGCGATTTCTCCACATTCACTTGGTAATTATGCGCTTGTTCGACATTCGTCCCATCGTGGTCATCATAACTGCTACTACGCCCGCTTCCTCTTTCGCTTGGACCATTGGAAGGTTGGGTCGGGCATTGGATCTTCGGCTCTGGTGGTTGATGCTTTTCTGTCAAGACCTTCATCTCTTCTTCATGGATTACGAAGTTCGAAGCGCGGTGCAGGTCATCTTGGATGGTCACCGGAAGATTCACGGTGATTTCTTCTCGATAACAGGAGTTGTACCACAGGGACTTCCTTAAGGCGTCTATTGCGGCATTGTCGCTCAAGCCGTCTATCTTTGATAATATCGTCTTGAATTTTTCGATGAAGTTGCGGAGGCTTTCGTTCGATCCTTGGGACAACGAGTAGAGATATGCGTTGGACGTCGAGCGGCTTATGAACAAAGAATAATGTTTCAAGAATGCCGAAGACAGCTGCTGGAAGTCGTCGATCGAGTCCCTCTCCAGGCGTGAGAACCACGACAGGGCCGCTCCCTTCAAGTGCTCGACAAATAGGAGGCATAATCCGGCGTATTTCTCCTCGGGCTTGAACCTGGTCCGGAACATCACGATATGGAAGGCCGTCATGTGGGCTTTCTGGTCCGTCGTCCCGTAATAGAAAGGGATTTGTATCTTGCTGGGGTCGGAGACTCTAACGCTTGTGATCTTCGATGTGAAAGGGATCTTCCGGGTCTCCTCCAAGACTCGATCGATCTCGGTAGCTGCGCTGATCGCCTTATGGACTTGCGATCTTACTTCCTTCATTTGGCTCGTCGTGAGGTCCAGTCGGGCACAAAGTTCGTCCATCACGCTTCTCTGGCTAGCGGAGTGAGTTGCTTGGCCTGCCCGTATCGCCTTTTTCTGCTGTTCGGCTAGTGCTTGTTGTTCGACCCGGAAAATCTCTTCCTTTTCTGCGGTTAGCTCTCTAACCTCGTCGTCCGTCTCGCACACTTCCTGGCCGGCTCCGTTTATGGCGTCTTCTCTGTTCTTGCTGTTGGTCACCGTGGACGTTGGCCGTTCGATGGTCTGCCTACTGGATGGAGCTCTTCCGTTGCAAGGGAGGTGGTGCCGACGGTTCCATCCTCGTTTCGACAGGGGTCTGCTCGTTGGGGTTATGTCGTCCTGGGGTGTTTGTCACAGGTGAGAAGCGGAGGCGTCTTGCTTCGAGTATCCGGGGGCCGCACGCCAACTCTCGGATGGCCGCCATCTCCTGCGTCGTTGCTCTTTCTTGCCTCTCTTGTCGCTCCACGAGTCCGGCTAGCATGTTCCTCAGGTCGGCGATTGCATTTATGTCTTGGGCTATGCCAGCCGCCCCGGTATTGGCCGCCCCCGTTATGATTGCTCCGGCTCCGGTCGTCCCGGTCGCTCCGTTAGCGGTTGCTCCCGCCGCGGATGTCCCGGATGCGGTTGCCCCGGCTCCGGTTGTTCCTCCGGCCGGCTAGTTGCTGTCGTCGGTTCTCCCTCCGATCACCATTGTCTTCCTTTCCGTATCCTCTCGTTCTTAGAGTGTAGAATATTTCTCGTCCCCACAGACGGCGCCAAACTGTGAGAGCCGAGACTCACAAAATCAAAACTTATATTAATGGGGGCTCAAAAATTCTATTTTATAAGAACGTAAGGACCGAAAATGCAAAAAGACGATTTTATTGAATAATATTTTCTGAGTACAAGAATATTTGCAAAGCTGAAAAGTCTTATATTGCAAAAGCTCTAATACTCGAATTGGGATGATCTCAACCTAGTACAAGCATCTTATTATATAAAGTATGGTTTTCAAAACATAGTAATTAACAAGATGGTGACATGTGGTATTTTATTGTTTTAGGATTTTGACATGTGTCAAAAAGATACATAAATTATCTGTCAAAAAAAATTATAAGATTTCAAATGGAAAAAAGGAAGCAAGAAAAAAAATACAATAAATAATTTAAAAAAATACAAGAAATAATTAACAAAAAAATCACGGAAACAATAGAAAAGGAAAAAAAATGCAAAAGGAAAAATTAGAACGTGGTATAAGTTTTTTAAAAAGGAAACAAGAAAAAAGGAACAATCTTATTATATAAAGTATCGTTTTCAAAACATAGTAATTAACAAGATGGTGACATATGGTATTTTATTGTTTTAGGATTTTGACATGTGTCAAAAAGATACATAAATTATCTGTCAAAAAAAAATTAAAAGATTTCAAATGGAAAAAAAGGAAGCAAGAAAAAAAATACAATAAATAATTTAAAAAAAAATACAAGAAATAATTAACAAAAAAATCACGGAAACAATAGAAAAGGAAAAAAAATACAAAAGGAAAAATTAGAACGTGGTATAAGTTTTTTAAAAAGGAAAAAAAAAGGAACAATAAAATAATTAACAAAAACTATTGTTACTATTCGCAAGAAAAAAGGAACAAGAAAAAGGTTACTATTGTTAACGTGGTATAAGTTTAAAAAAAAAGGAAGCAAGAGGAACAATAAAATAATTAATAAAACAATCAAGAAAACAATAGTTTTAAAAAAAGGAAGCAAGAAAAAAGGAACAATAAAATAATTAACAAAAAAATCACGAAAACAATAGAAATTAACAGAAAATCACATCTGAATCAAAAATCAATAAAAAAAGGAAAAAAAATTCTCAAGCAAAACCCAATTGAAATGGAAAAAAATAATCAAAAAGGAAAAATTTTAAATTTTTATAAAAAATAACAAAGAATTTAAAAGGAAACAAAAATCACGAAAATAATAGAAGGAAACAAAATATGATTTAACAATAGAAAACATAACATTTACAATAGAAGGAATTTAAAAGGAAAAAAAAACAAGAAAGAATTATTAAAAAGGAACCAATAAACAAAAATTTAAAAAGGAAAGAAAAAACTCAAGCAAAACCCAATAGAGAAGGGAAAAAAAAACAAAAAGGAAAGATTTTAAAATGGTATAAAGAAGAATTAACAAAGAGTTTTAAAGGAAAAAAAAGGAAGCAAACAAAAAAAAAATCACATACACGTCTATGCATACACGTCTAAGGCAAAAAAAGAGAGAAAATTTGGGAAAATACCTTAATAAGAGTTTTTGTTTTGAAAAATACCTTAGTTTTTCTAGATTTTGAAAACTACACTTTTTCTGAAATGAAATGACTAACTTATCATAGAATAGAATTTATAATTAAGTTAAATAAAATGAATTTTAAATAATAAAAATTAGAAAAATTAAAATTTTATTTTGATTTTGTTTCATATAAAATGATAAAATTTCTTTTATTCATTTTTTTTAAATATGAATTTCACTTTTTTTTCCTGAACCAAATTATTATTTGTAACCTTGATTCATACATGGTGATTAATTAGATTTTATAATCTTAATATTTTTTCATCACAAAACTTTATTTAAAAATTATTGTCAATTGTTTGATGAAGTTAGATTATAAGTGGGATATTAATTTTTTTTATATAAGGTTTCATAAATAATTCTGTTTGTTTAGATATAAATTTTAAAATAGAAAATATACTAATCCATTTCAAAATTAATAATTTTAAATGATTAAGATAATTTTTTTGTATCGGCAACAAAAATAAAATATTAATCTTAACAATATTATTTTCGAATTTTATTTTTAATCTATAATGATCTAATAATATTTTGTTTAAATCTGGTCAAAATAGTCTTTTAACTTTAAAAAAGTGTATTTTTCAAAATCCAAAAAAGCTGGGATATTTTTCAAATATTAATTCTTAAATAAGGTATTTTGCAAAATCCCCCCAAAAAAAAAGTGACTAACAATGAATTGGAAAATAACCAATCAGTAAATTATAATCAGTATTTTTTTAAACTGTGGCCAAATTTCAAGGAATTTCGTTTGAATATAATTACTAATTATTACATTTTAAATGTCTTATAGTTAGTTTTTTCTTAAATTAAAAATATCAGAAAAGGAAAAAAAAAGAACAAAGAAATTGAGTTTTACTAATACGTAAAAAAAAAAAAAATTTACTTATTAACATGATCATAATATATGTTAAGTGAGTCAATCAGTTTTTTTTGATGTATAAGTTTTGTTTTTGTAATTCAATAAATTAAATTTCAATCAGTTTTCGTTGACAAACAAAATAATATTTGAGTTTTTATAATTTCAACAAACATAAAAGACAAAAGAATACTTTAGTTTTAAAAATTCATAAAATAAAAAGGAAAATCAAATATCTTATCTTATCAAATAAAATTTTATGTCAAAAAGCATTAATAAATATAATCGTAACATGTGTCAAATCTGTCTATCAAATTTCAGCACATGTAAAAAATCATTTTAAGATAAAAATATATAATAATTACTTAAATAACAATATTATTCTGTATGATTACGTATGAACAAATTTAAGTTTTAACATAAAACTATTTTCATTTTTCAGGTTTACAAATTTCAAAAAGTTTCTATATTTAATTCAATAAAATATTTAATAAGTAATATAATATGTTTGTTGGTCAAGAAGTAATATATTATTTAAAATATATTTTTAGAATCCTTTGTTTACTTAGAAAATTGTTTTTACAGGTTTTTCGAATTTTCTCAACTACGAGTTATAAAATATAGTTTTTAATACTTTAACGAGAATTTTAATATAATCTAAAATAAATATGTTATGCGGGTTATCAATTTCAGATTTTAAATATTTTTTTCACCTGCGTATCACGCGGGTTCTAATCTAGTACATATATATACTAGGGGACCTAGCATGTTAAAACTCCTTGTTAGCAATGTGGGACGTTGGTAACTCTGGTACTTTAATGAATTTGATTATCTTCGGCTTGACTTGAGGCCCAACTTCCGTAAATAGTGATCCGTGAACAGTACCCACGTGAACAGTATCCGCGTGAACAATGTTTCATGAACAGTACATGTGTGAACAGTACGCGTATGAACAGTGTTTCGTGAACAGTACGCTGGTAGTGAGTCTAGAGACAGGTTTTGTGAACAGTGTGATTGTTGATTGGATTGATGTTCTGCTCACCAATCTTTCTTTAAGATGGAATTGGTGAGCTGGTAGTGAGTCTAGAGACAGGTTTTCTGGTCCCTGGACAAGTCTTCAGCTGGCTCAATCGCTCTCGGAGGGAGTTGGAGAACTGGTTTTGTCATTGAACAAGTCTTCTGTGTAAATATTTAGAATTCTCGGCTCATCAATCTCCGAGGGGTGGGTTTTGACACCAACAACGAGTGGACGAGATGTGCCCCAAGGAAATTCCGATGAGGAAAGGGAGGATAAGTTCTGCGGGGCCTAGCCTGCCTATGGGTAACGACATGCGGGGCCTATCCTGCATATGGGTTATAACCCTTTGGGGCCTAGCCTACCTATGGGTACTCAAGACAAGTTTCAGTAGATGTCGTAGGTGCTAGCGAGCTGCCACCAACATCGATTCCGGACTCCCCAAAAGCGCGATCTGTCTATCTTTCGGCTGCCGCACCCACACCTTTCTTGTCTGCCGATCCCAAATCTTTGAAGATGGAGGGACCTGGTCCAGCCAGCTTGCACGATTTTGTAATTCTCATTGATAAGGGAGTTCCAATCGAAAGTGAAAATCTATCTTACGCGAAATATATACGTAATTTGAAGGGGACTTTGCATAGCTTCCCTCTTATTGTAGATCTTGAGGAAGCCGAGGCCTATAAGAGGGCGGCGAGCCATTTTGTTAAGGTATGCACCTAACTTTTTTCTTATTCCAGATGATGGCCGATCTGACATTTTTTTCCGATTACAAGGTCTTTATGTATACAACCGGTCGTTTGGGTCTTATGATCAGAAGTTGAAGAAAGGGGGGAAAGAGAGTTGATTTCCCTTTCCTCGGACTAGGAGGTGGAAAAGTCGAAGGTCGTTGTCGCCGAGAGGAAGGTTCTGGAGCTTTCGTCTACAAATGACACTTTGATTTCCGAGGTTGCATAGCTCAGGGAAAATCTCAGCATGGCCGATGAGCGGGAGAAGGCACTTCTGGCCCACATCGAAAAGAAAGATAGCCAGTTCCTCTTTGAACTTACGAAATAGGAGAAAGAGTGTCGAGATACCATAGCTAGGGAAAAGGAAAGGATCAGGGCCGAAACGAAGGCGAAGCTCGGCGGTGTTTTGGAGAAAGTCATGAGCAATTATAACACTCGAGTCGAAGCTGCTGAACTGATTTCTATGGAGAACCAGATGCAATCATTCTTAATATCAGCCATTTGTACAAATCGGAAGGGATCCTGATCCCCGATGCGAAAATCGCCGAGCACGAGGCAAATATGAAGACTTGGATTGCGAAGGTTGAAGCACTAGGTATTGTTCCTCTTTCTGAGGACGATTTGTTGGTCTCTCATACTTCTAGGGGCGACCTGCCCTTACGACACCCGTAGGGTGGATCGTCGAAAGTTCTTCTTGTGGCGACATGCATTGATTGGTCGCCTTCTGCTGTAGGGGTTGTCGATCAGACCTTGTTTCAGGCGGATTGGCTCTTTTAATTTACCTATGTAAATGATCTGTGAAACCTTGTTTCATCAATATAAAATATTTTCGGCTTTTGTTCGTCCCTTTAGATTTTATGCTTTATTGTTTTCATGCTTTTACGAAGAATTTGGTGGCTGAATGTTGCGTTGTGAGAAATGACTCGGTTTACGATTTTCTTGGATTTGGGTTGGTAGGTCGGACGCGAGAAACTTCTCGGCTTACTCCTTCGACATGAGTTGAAACATCAAAGTGTATTGGTGCTAACTTTCGTCAGTAGGGACCTGGCCCCAGCTTAGTTGGGGTGACTCCATTTTGCATATTCATTGTGAAACGTTGGTTTTCCGTATGACTCATCAGAAAGTGGGATGAGAGTTAGATATACCTTATTTTACGAAAATTCGGCGATGTGGAGAACTTTTGAGGAGATCGTATGACATCTGTGAATAAAGAAGAAGTGCACATATTTGTTACATAGATGCGTTTGAGAAGGGCTTTTCTTACATAGGTTTTTCTGGATAGTCTGATAGGGACGCTAGTACGTAGATCGTCCCCCATAGGTTTTTTTTTTTTTTGGGCGCTAGAGGTATTTATCACCGACCCTTGATCTTGAAATCTTATATCTTCCTTTCTGCTTCGCTTTTGGGCTTCAATCCGACCTGGATTGGCGCGGTCGTGGCTGCTTATCATTTCTCTCATTGTCGTAGACTGGCCCGAAAGTGAGCGAGCTGTCGTTAAGTGGTACCAGGGACGAGCACGTTGCTTCATGCTCTCGAGTGTTTCGTACATAAGGGCTATTTTTCTCTCCCTTTGGTGTTCGGCGGCGAGGATTGTTCTCGGTTGCCGGCAGTCTTCGGTTCAATGTCTGAAAATCTCATGATGGTAGCAGTAGCCGTTTTTGGCTTCGGACTGTCCAGGGAAGTTTGATAGCTAACCTAGATTATTCTGTAGGGGTTTGACAGTTCGGCGACTGACTTGTGTCCTTCTCTCCCGGTCGCTGTCGTCGTCGAGAGATTCATAGTCTCGTCGTGACGCACCGATGTGTCTTTTGACGATGCTGCCATATTGCTGGTAAGGCAACACTTCCACCTTCCCTTCTATCTTTATCACCAGGGTTGCTCGGTGTAGAGCTTTTGCTAGGTCTCAGGGTTTGCTTGCTTTCATGTTGTCTCGGAGGGGGATTCTTGGCACAGAAATTTTCTGAGAGAGAGTAGGGCGATCAATCAGTAACTAGTACTTGGGTGATGGCATGCAGATCGGCTTCCTCTTCAGCGTACATTGTGCAGTTTTTGAGGAACGCTGTCAGGAGCTGTTTGTAGTTGATGATCGATTTCAGTTCGAGCTTGCCGAACCACTCGAGGGCGATGCCGCTCAAGTTTGCTACAAGAGCTGAGAGTGATTGGAATCGCGTTCCCTGTACGGTAAGTTGGCTCGGCTCAAGGCTACGCTGATCGCATTTATGTAATCTCGGGGGTTAGGTGAGGCCGTCTCGGTAAAGACTCTTTAGTATCGATAGAGCGTCAAACCGTTCTTCGATATAATGTGTCATCTCATCCATACGCCCTTGCAACATCTGTAGCAGGGCTGCGAAATCGGTCTTGCTTGGGATTGACGGTGAGTGCTCTGGACCGCTGCTGGTATCATTCTCTTGCTCGCGGCTGACCGATGGACGAGATGGGAGTACCTGGCTTTTCCCTGGCAGGGGTGGGGGTCTGGACCGTGGGAGGGATGCCAGGAACATGTCATAGGGTTCCAAAAATTGATGCGGGAGTCGATGGTCGCGGAGATTGTTTTGTGGCTCATGGTGTTCTCCAGCGCTGACGGTTTATCTTTAATGATGTATACCATTTCGTCATCACTTGACACAATCAAAACTTATATTTTATGGGGATCCGATAATCCTATTTTGTGAGAACACGAGGACCAAAATTGAAAAAACGATTTTATTAATTGATTTTTTGCCAAAGTACAAGAAAACTCGCAAATGCTTAGCGTCTTATAGTGCGAAAGCTCTTATACTCGGAATTGAATGATCTTAAGTCTAATACAAGCATGTGTATATATACTAGGCGACCTAGGGTGCTGAAAACACTTTTGGGCGATGTGGGACTTTGTTCCCTTCTTCAGTAGCCGATTTTAGTCGATTTGGGCCTGATCCGCGGCCCAATCCCTCAATTGATTCCCGTCCAGTCCAGTCTTGACCCAATTTTCCTTCAGTTCGACTCGGCCCACTTTAATCTTAGTTCTCTGCTGCGATTAGAGTCTTTCTCCGGTTTTGGTCAGTATATGAACAATGTCATGAACAGTACTCCGAGTCCGAATTTTGACTAATCTGATCTTTGGTCTTTATTCCGATTTGTGAACAGTGTTTCCGTGAACAGTGCTTTAACGGGAAATTCCGGATGAACAGTGTTCTGAACCGAGCGGTGTTGAAAACTTCAGCCCGTCTTACAAACTCAACCCACCCGATTCTTTTAAGAACTCAACCCGCCCAATTCCTTTGAAAACTCAACCCGCCCAATTCTTTTCAGATCTCAACCCGCCCAATTCTTTACGAACTCGACCCGCCCATTCTTGTGTTGAGAATCAAGTGGCGTGTTGGCCCGAAGAATGTGGCGGCTTGGCGCTGAGGGAAGAAAGGGGCGGTTTAGTCATGAAGGAAGAAAAGGGCGGCTTGGTGCTGAAGGAAGAAAGGGGCGGCTTGGTCATGAGGCAAGGAATGTGGCTCCTTGGTCAAGCTAGGTGAAACTGGCGCCTTGGTCATGGACAGAGAATGTGGTGCTTTGGTCAAGCTAGGAGAAACTGACGCCTTAGGACAAAGAAAGTGGCGCCTTGGATGAGAGAAAGAGGTGCCTTGATCAATCTAGGAGAAACTGACGCCTTGGTCATGAGGCAAGGAATGTGGCGTTTTTGATGAGATAAACCGGCGCCTCATTGGCTCGGGAAGAAACTGGTGCCTTGGACAAGAAAATGTGGCGCCTTGGTCTTGAAGCAAAGAGAAACCGGCGCCTTGGCCTTGAGGCAGAGAGAAACTGGCGCCAACAAACATCTTACAAATCTCTTTACAAATAATATAATTATGCTAATTAAGAAACAAAGAATTTGAAATTAGAGAGCTACGTGTCGAAATCAAAGTTCTTTGTCACTGAATAAATCGATTACACCGGCGGTTACAAACAGTAAGAGCAGGGGATTCACCAGCAGTGAAGGAGGGATCTCATCTCTACACAACGAATACGTCGACATAATTCACCGAACCATGGATCGATATAATCCGCGTCAAAACAGCGAATTAAAATTAAATCGTCAGTCGCCTCATCTTATCTCCTTCTTCTGCCTCTTGCATACACAAGGCACAATACGGCAGAGATGACTGACCGCTCACGCCATTACCCTCTGGCTGCGGCGGTATGTGAATGCGCAGTGGCAACACCACATATGGATGATGAGGAAAATGGCGAATATCAAAAAGAGACGAAGAGAGAATACGACGACTGAGGCGACGAAAATGAAAGCGGTGCTGAACTGGCAGAAGCTAAACACAGATTTTGTAAACATCATTAATGAACCAGAGGCTCTTCTTGCGGTTTATATATGAAGTCTGACTGGTAACCCAAAATTGGAGCTGTAAGAAAAAATTAACAGATATGCTACCAATCACCAAAGCTGTCAAACAAAATGGTTATCAGAACATGGGAACAGTTAAAGTGGGTGAATGATATATCATGGTTTTTATAGTTTGTAGCCATGATGTCAGTCTTATTTATAGAGTATTTCTATTGTTTTTGGAGTCTTTTAGAGTCATTCACAGGTTTAGGTACTTTTGGAGCTTAATTGGAGATTATGGATCATTCTGGAGTTACGTATGAAGCTGTGCTGAAAGAATTCAACTTGGAGATAAATTTTGGATATGGTGTCGGTCGACACCAATTCCTGACGGGAATTTCGTTCTACATCTGCCAGGCTTTGCAGAGTTTCAAAAAGATCCTGAAGCTCCTAATATTTACAAATAAGGCCCCACATGTATTTTGAACTATATTTAGGTTTTGAAGTCATAGTTTAGACTTATCTTGTATCTTAAGCTTTATGGAGAGAGATTGGTAGCAGAGTTTTGGAGAGATAAATTCAGACTCATACAAAGAAGATTCAGAACTCCTTTTATTCTCTATTGATTTATTTTATGTAATCTTATTCAATTATGTTTATTGTTTCATATACCATGTCTGAATAGTTTGCTATTTAGGTTCAGGGTTTCTCATTAGGGATTTCATTGTTTGTTAAGTTGATTGGTTAGTTAAGGATTCTGGAACACTAGTTCTTGATCTAGGTTATGATTAATGCTTGATCTGAACTGACGAGTTAAATTATTGATCATAGGTTGATTCTCGCAACTAAAGTTAGTTAATTAGCTAGAAAGAACCTTATATGAGCAAAATATATATCTGCAAAAGAATTTGATATAGGAATTTTGTGAACAAATCGAATCTGAAATTATTGCATGTTTATACTTTAGAACTCGCAAAGAAATTTGATTTTCTAGGTTTTAAACATAGATAGTTTTCGCAGCGACAGCTGGTTCATTTTATCATTGTGTTTCGAGTTCTAGAACAAAGCAGAATCCTGATTGACTGATTAGCTTGCATCACTGATTTCCTGAAAATTCCCTGAACCTTACATTTTTCTCATCTGATTTACAACCGAAATTTATTGCCTACTTTCTTTCATTACAATCATTCTTGTTTAGCTTAATTCGAAAATCGATAATCTATTGTGTGATCTTGAGTCTTTGTGGAATTCGACCCCTAAGTACTGCAATTGATCTCTTAATTTGGAGAGTAGCTCTAGGGTAAATTTGAGCATATCAAATTTTGGCGCCATTGCCGGGGACTCATTAAATTCACCATTAGATTAGAAATAGAATTTAGTATAAACATTTTATTTTTTGTTTATTTACATATGTTCTTTCTCTTTTCTTGTCTTTCAGGTGTATGCATTCCCGCAATACCAGAAGCAACAAAGAAGTTAAGCTTGTGAATCTCACAAATAAAGAGTTGAGAGAGTTAGAACGAATTAACCCTAAGGCAAAGAGATCATCAGACATGAAGAGAGTTATCATTAGACCTGATGCTGCTGGAATCTTACGAGACCAAGAGGGTCATTGTAACAGCCCCGAATCAGACTAGGCATATACGACCGAACGACAATCAAACAAGAACACGAACGACCGCACAGCCCAGCCGATCCGAAGACACCACAGTCTGGAGGTTAAGTAACAAGTCGGCTCATTCCAGGACAAGTCCGAAAATAGAGCCAACCTATCGCTTAACACCGGTTACCTCTCGACCTCAGCCTAAGGATTTGCAACCCGTACCTTGATCTCGAGTTGTGTTAGTCCAGACAAGACTAATATCATTGAGCCAAACACAAACTTTTCACAAAACACTTCATTTTATTCATCCGAAAACAGCTTACAAAGTCTTACATATTACAAAACATAAGTGGCCACATTTAACGAGTTTAGAAGCACAGCGGAAGACATAACATAGTTATGCAACTGAGTCTTTACTACACGCCTGAAAACAAGTCTACTTCCGGTCTTCCTACGTTCCACCATGAGCTACTCTATGGGTCTCCTGCACAAGGGGGAAAAGAAAGAGAAGAGGTAAGTAATCGGGAGATTACTTAGTGAGTCCAGATGTAATAAAACCCCATCCCATTCCCCATCATGCAACACACATCAAGCAATCAATCAAACAACCATATAGCCGAAGCAACTGAAAGTAGATAGCCGAAGCACAAAACAATGTTAGTAAGTGCGTCCTGAAATGCACAACACTCGTGTGGGCACTGAGATCTCAAAGTATGGTGTGGATCCCCGTGAACACCCTGCACTTGACTATCACAAAGACCGTCAAGCCGGAACTTCACAAACAAGGTCATACACCGGTTTTCGCGCAAATGTATTCCGACTCCATCTCCGACCTTCCTCTTCCGGACGCTGTCAAAACCGTACCTCGTCAGGTACACTCAGGCTGGGCAGCCACCCCGACATCCGAGTCTTCCCCACCTCTCAGTCCATCGATGCCGTGGAGGATAACCAAATGGGATCACACTCATACCGCCACTGAACCGTCTCTCCCGGTTCCGCTTCAGTCCGAAGACTACCCGTCAACGGACTGATCACATACCACCACCGTACTGTCACCTCCAAGAATAACCAACCATATCTCATCACCACTCCAAATCACCATCTCAACCACAACACTTCATACTCCAATCTCCACTCCAACACAACTTCTCTGTTCTTGGTGACACTGAGTTTTCGGTGGAGAGAATGCAAAGGATTTGGAAATCATGGCAATCTCTCTCACCATCCGTGTTAAGGCTCGGTAGGGAGGATAACACACCTTACGGTGTGTATCCAACCGCCACCTCTCCCATCGGGTTTCTTAGCACACGGATCTGCAAACTCAGCTCACCGCCGAACACTCTTTCTCACACGTTTGCTGCATAACGCTTTATCTTACTATCCCGTGAGTAAAACCTGCAAGAACTTGTTAGCTACTACACGGATAGTACCTGCAACAACAAATTTTATCCAAGAACCAACATGCAATAACATTTAACAATTCATCAAGCAACATGCATGTGGAGATTGAATATCGATTTAATCAAACATGCATACAGCACTCAACAATCAACAAACGTGCATGCAAGGATCAAGAATTAACTTAAATCAACATGCATATCAAGATCAAGAACTAACTGGACAATCAACCATTTTTACCATATCATAAAGAGTAAAGCATGGGGTTTAGGTGGGATTTTCCTAAACTGAACTCACCTAGAATTGCTCCAAAGGCTAGAGACACAAACACAAGCTCAGATACACTTTGCTACCACCACCGAACTTCTCTTCCTCTCTACTCCCTCACGCAAACACACTAAGACCAAGGAAAACAATTTCTCTGATTTTCGTAAAATGGTCTTAGATGGGAGAGGAGTTTTTATAAGGGAGATGGGTTAACTGGAGGGAGACAACTAAGAGGACAATAATCCCTTCCTAAAACCGACACACAGCTCTCACACACTCTCCTGAATTAGCTTGATGACACTTGTACTCCATTAAGCAGAATTTAGCTAATTAAATTATTTAATTACCACGTCCTGTTAAGTTATATGGGCTTCCAACTCAAAACCAATTGGCAATGAGTGGATATTATCTCAGATCCCTTCCAACTTCCAATGTGGGACATTATGTCCTAATACGTCCCCTCGAGATAATGGCTCTTTGGCCATTAATCTCGGAATGTTCGGGCTTGGATCGGCGGTACCGGTTACGGGTCTGGCTTGTCGATGGTTGGACCAACTATGGGGTCGGATCGGGTTGGATAGCGTGAATCGGGCTCTGATACCATGTTAAAAAAAAATTCCGTTAAAAAAGAAAAAGAAGAAAAAAAACAGCATTGCTTCTTCTCCAAGCATCAACGATCTTGTCCAAGCGATCCATACTTTCAGCAGCACTGCAACCCCGCCATGTGATAATGCCACCAGAATGAGATCGTCCATCTTCACTGCATCTTCAACAATCATCACTTCTCTTCAAGATTTGTCTCCATCTCAGATCAATCTCGAGCCGCTAATTCTGTCAAAATCTCCATTACCACCTTGAGATTGAGGGGGCGTATAGCAGGATCTAGAAGATCCTCTATATTATTATCATATATCGTATATTAACTATATAAGATTATATTCATATTAGTATCTATCTAGTTTAGGAAATCTCTTTAGTATATAAACTTATGTAATCCTAATCATTATTCTTATGAGAGTCAATATACAATTCTCCCAATCCTAAACTCTCATCAATCTCTACACGTCCATCATCATCTGTTGCCACCTCTGCCTCTGATCACGAAAGTAGCTTTATTACTGACACATGGATTCCCAAAGATGATTCTGATCGAAAATTAAGCTAATCTCTCTGAATATTATACAGCTGATTCAACCCACAAGCTTATTCACCTTAAAAATCATATCTTCTGTTTCCCTTACTCAAAAATTGTTCTGTTTGATTTTGAATTCTCTTCATACCGTCCTCTGTGCCCCCAAAATTTTTCAGAATTTTTAGATTTGTAAATCTCTACTTATGAATTTTCTGCTCCAAACTGTCAATCTTAGTCATCCCATCTTGTCTGATTTTTAATTCTCATATGAGAATTTTTATTTGACTGAATATTTTTGTAATGGATTCTTTTTGGTCTTGAGTACCTCTGTGAAAAATCCCAGAATTTTTAAAATTGTCATCCTATTTCTTTCGAAATTATTTCTGACGTAGCATATTTTTAGCACTGGATCGGGGTATTACAGTCATGCTTATAATGACAATGGTGACCAAATTGATGATCAGGGGTATATCGTCCAAGAAGTGGCCCATGCCGATGACAGAAAATCCCAGCTTGCTAATGCTAGACAAGCTGTTGTTGCGGCAGCACTTGCTAGAGGGAGGACCCTTGCTGACTAGAACAGGCCTGATCAGTTCTATGAAAACAGGTATGCAATTCGTCCTCCTCCCTTCCCAATGAATGTTTTGAGTTGAAGCCTGTATGTGGGTCAGCGTTCTTTTTAATGGTCTTCCTACTGAGCATCCCATGGACCATATTGAGAAGTTTGAGGACTTGGTGACAAGCAAAAAGCTGAATGGAGTCACTTAGGATTATCTGTTATACAAGTTGTTCCCATACTCTTTTGCCGGAGATGCAGCTTATTGGCTCAAGAACGAGCAACCAGGTTCTCTAACCACCTGGTATGATATCAAGAATGCCTTCGTCAACAACTTCTTTGATGATAAGGTTTGAAGATCTGAGGACTAAAATCTCCACATCCACTCAAGGACCTGCAGAAGCATTCAAAGCTTCTTGGTTGAGGTTCAGATCATATCAGATGGACTGTCCCCATCATGTGTTTAGTGATGTTCATCTGCTGGGAATTTTCTTCAGGAGAATATATTGGAGATATCAGATGGCTTTGGATTCTGCAAGTGAAAGAAATTTCAACACTAGGTGCCCAGAAGACGGTAAGAGGCTTATTGGGAACTTGGCATCTAGCAATAGTACCAAGAATGCTGATTGTGATAAGAAGAGGTTGGTTGGAAACATGGATGGAGGTCAGATTGCTGATTTGAAAGCTAAATTAGATTCTATCCACAATATCCTTGTGGGCGAGAAGCAAGTTCAATTTGCTGCAGAAGTTGAAACCTTTGAATCAGAGGAAGAGGATGTGAATTACATCAATGGAATTGGGCTTCAAGGACAGATATTTGGGAATTTGCAAGGTTATGGTTATACTTACCAGAGACCTTTTCATAACAACAGTTTCACAAGATGGAGTCAATGCTAGAGCAGGTTTTGATGGTCAGACAAATATGACTGCAAACTTCAACGGGAAGCTCGATGCTTTGTATACTGATCTGAATGGGAAGATTGAGTCTTTGGGCTCATGTTAAGAAGCTGGATATTCAGGTTGCACAAACTGCTAATTCCATAAGAATGCAACAAGGATTTCTTCTTGGAAAGACTGATACCAAACAAGGCATCATGTTAATGCTATCATGGTGAGAGATGAAGAAAAATTCATGGAGTCTGCAGAGTTTGATGAAGAATTTGAAGCCACAGACCTGGTGTCGGTCGACAACAGATTTTTCGAGTCTTGACGGAGCAGATGAGGGTGTCGATCGACAGCAGATCTGTGTTTTTCAATTGCCATCAGAAGAGTGTGCTGATCATCCCAAAAACCCATCACCCATTGAAGAGAGGGTCTATAAACCTAAGATTCCCTACCCGAAGCCCAAACTGTCTAAACGAGAGGGGGAAGAGGCCTGATGCAACGCAATAATGGACAAAGTGCTGATTGAGATACCAATGATTGATGCAGTTAAGCTTTCACCTCCATTTAAGAGGTATGCTAAGAGGATGGTTGTGAATGGTGTAAGTCCCGAAGAAGCAGTTTTGCTCACAAAGGGCATTAGTGCAATCCTCTTGAAAAAGACAATATCAAGGAAAGAGAGTAGGATTCCAAACAAATGTTACTTGAACCAGGGAGTTTTGTGCTAGACTGCTCCATCTCAACAGGAAGGTTTCCTCACTATCTATATGACCTTGGCTCAATCATTATCCTGATGCCTTATTATGTTGTTGTAAGACTTGGTTTGACTGACTTCAAGCCTACAATGATTCATCTTATCCTTGTTGATCGTTCCAAGAGGATTCCAGAAGGTGTCTTAGAGGATGTTCCACTTCAGAATGCAGATTGCACTATCCCCACAGACTTTGTGGTTTTGTAATATGGTGAAAAAACTCAGGATCCTCTTCTTCTGGGAAGATTATTCTTAGCTACAACAGGTGCTATTATTGATGTCAGAGAAGGGCATATAGAGCTTGATTTGGGTGATAAGGTCATGAACTTTGACATGGATAAGCTGAGGAGAAAACATAACATTGATGGTCAAACCTTTTCTGTAGAGGTTGTCGTGGATGAGGAGGCAGATGACATTACTGCTGGGTATGTCAAGGAGCTGGAGGTTACTGAGCAAGTGAACAAGCTGGTTGCTCAAAAGGAATTGGTTGAGACTTCTAAGAAAGCTGATGGGCTTGAAGATTGGAATGGAGATCATCTATTCAAGACTAGGCTCGAAGATGAGGGTCCAGTCAAAGACAAGTTGATGGAGGATGATATTTTTCTGATGGAGACAAGGATTGCAGAGCTGAATTGCAGAAAAGTGCAGAAATTCAAGTTGCAGGTTCAGTATTGGTCGACACCACTTTTGGTATCGGTCGACACCCACTACAGACCAACCAACTAACGACCAAAAAACACAGTTTTCAGAAGGTTTCTAGTGATGCAAGTCCATCAACCGTTGCTAAACAGAAAACTCCACATCTCTCACTGCAGACACCTAGAAGAAAGCAAAGGTATGCACTTCATGTTCCTGATTGTAAACCACCTGATATCGTCAATCATGCACTTCCATCTACTTCACACTTATGCAAGACACGAGATTCTCGTAGAGAACTTGGTATTTCTTTTGATGACTTTGCAGGAAAAAGAAGTGTCCCACCCACACATAAGTCTCACCGTGTAATAGTTCCTTCATTCCTTGGTCGATCTCATGCACAACCTGCCTATACACCACCTTGGATGATGAGATGTTCTTCCCAGAGGCATATACTGCCACTCTCTGATCCACCAGTTACTTGGGTGAGTAAATTGATCTACAATATCCCAATATTGTTTGTGTATTTGGATGATCCAGCGCTGGCCTACACATAATGAACTTAATTTTTCTCATCTTGGGGCTTGGTATACTTTGAATCAGATTCCTTGTTCAGGTCTGATAGGTTAGTCTGTGATTAAGGTTTCCCTATCTCTTCCCTTCAGTGTCTCTAAAAGAAAAATTAAAGAAGAGATATAGCTCGTAAAGAAGTGACCTCAGATTCATGGAAACTTGTCTGAAAAAAAAAATAGTCGATAAAAAATATAAAATGATATCCCAGTAGAGAAAAATCGACTGATTAGAAGTAAGAAAAGAGAGAGGAAGAAAACTAGAAACAGGCTGTCCACAAAATCAGTTACTTGGGTGAGTAAGAGTCCATGTGTCATTTGATCGATATTTCCTCGATGAGACTGCACTTAAAACTTAAATAAGGTTAGCAATGAGGATTTTAGATAACTCTCATGGGTTGTGGTTTTGGAATCTTGATGGTTAGTAAGTCTGCGGAAAACTGCTGGAGGTTTTAACTTAAGTTGGTATTGTTTGATGTGGTTTACAAAGGTGTTGGTTGATTCAGTGTTCTAAAGAATAAGTGAGTTCCTATGTTTTCAAACCTCTTTCACAGATCTAGTCTTCTGTTTTGCGTGAAGGCAAGCAAAAGCTAAGTCTGGGGGAGTTGATATATCATGGTAGCCATGATATAAGTCTTACTTATAAAGTCTTTTTTATTGTTTTGGAGTCTTTTAGAGTCATTCGCAGGTTTAGGTACTTTTAGAGCTTAATTGGAGATTATAAATCATTTTGGAGTTAAGTAGGAAGTTGTGCTGAAGAATTCAACTTGGAGAAAACTTTTGGATCTGGTGTCGGTCGACACCAGCCTTGGTATTGGTCGACACCAATTCCTGACGGCAATTTCATTCTGCATCTGCCGGGCTTTGCAGAGTTGCAAAAAGATCCCTGAACCTCCTAATATTTACAAATAACTCCCCACATGTATTTTGGACTATATTTAGGTTTTTAAGTCATAGTTTAGACTTATCTTTTATCTTAAGCTTTATTGAGAGAGAATGGTAGCAGAATTTTGGAGAGAAGATTCAGACTCATTTAGAGAAGATTCATAACTCCTTTCACTACAGGAAAGTCACTTATTGTCCACATAAGTGCTGCTCGTAACTGAAAGTTTTGTTTGGTAGAAATATCATATGTGGAAACGCCATTATCCCACAGATCCTTCAACTCTTCTATCAAAGGTTGAAGAAAAATAACAAGACTTCTCTTCGGATGATTTGGACCAGGAACAAGAATCGTTAGAAACATGAACTCTTGTTTCATGCACATCTCTGGTGGCAGATTATACGGAGTCAAGATAACTGGCCATAAAGAATAGTTATGTCCTGACATACCAAATGGATTAAATCCGTCTGTGCATAACCCAAGGTATACATTTCTTGGTTCATCAGCATGAAAGTGTTTCGACGCCTCCCCATCTGAGGGATGACACATTTCTCCAACATTCGATGCATGTTCTGCGTGCCATCTCATATCCTTTGCAGTTTTGTCGGATTGATATAGTCTTTGCAGTCTATTGGCTATCGGCAAATAAAACATTTGCTGATATGCAACTTTTTTCTGCCCAGGCCTTTGAATAGGTCGAAATCTATCTTTCTTACAGAATTTGCACATCTCCTCGTTTGCATTATCTTTCCAGAATATCATGCAGTTGTCTTGACACACATCAATCTTCTGATAAGGTAAACCCAACGACCGCATAAGCTTTTTTATATCATAATAAGATTTCATCGAGTTGTTACCCTTGGGCAGATAATCTTGCATCAATTGAGCAATTGCGTCCATACAAGCTCGAGGCAGATTATAATCTGTCTTCAAACTCATGAGCCGAGCTGCTAAAGAGAGTTGCGAAAGACCTTCTTTACATCCATTATAGAGTGGCTGTTTTGCTGCATCCAAAATATCATAAAACTTTTTTGCCTCAACATTAGGCTCTTCTTCCATGTTCTGTCCAAAACTTGATTCCGGATTACTAAATGCATCAGAAACCATAGCCACATAAGGATTTACTGGCTCCGCAAAAGCCTCAGTTCCAACAGGATCTTCACCAGCATCTATATAATCATCTAGAACATCTGAATGATTATTTAGAATATCGTAATCTTCTCCATGAGAAATCCAAACCCAATAATTAGGCATAAAACCTTTGTTGCATAGATGCTTCAGAACAATCTCTTCTGGTAATAGTTTTCCGTTCTCACACTTAAAACATGGACAGAAAAACTTTCCATTCTCAAGAAAAAGTTGTTGATTCTTGGCAAAATTTACAAAGTTCCTCAACCCTTCGTAAAATTCTTCAGAAACTTGATTAGTTGTACGATTGATTCTTTCGTACATCCATCGTCGTATAATTTTAATATCATTCGACGACGACATCAAGTTAATCTGAAATATTAAAAAGAAAAATTTCATTTTTATCTCTTGTCTTATATAAAGATAACTAAAACATAAAATATTTATTAATATAAAAAATCACAAAATATTTTTTTTTCCTTTATATAAGTTGTGGAGAAGTATTCCTTTTTTCAAAAAGGGAATTATCTATCTATAAGTAAAATAGAAATTAAATTTTAATTATCAAACAAGTACCTTTAAAAAACTTGTGGAGAAATATTCCTTTTTCCAAAAAGGGAATTATCTATCCATAAGTAAAATAGAAATTAAAATTTAATTATTGAAATATTTAAATTAATACTTTTATATAAGTTGCGGAGAAGTATTCTTTTTCCAAAAAGGAAATTATATATCTATCCATAAGTAAAATAAAAAAATTTAATTACTGAAACATTTAAATTAAAACCTGTGAATATCAAATTCAGGATGTCGAAAGCGGCCACCTCTTCCAAATAACGATATGGTGCTTATTAGCTGCTGCAACTACCTTTACTTTGCGAGATCCTAACCCAGATATCACCTTCCGTGGAGTGATAACTGCAGCTTGACCACTGAAATAATAAAAACAGAAAATTAAAGTCAATTGTGGTTTACATAAACTTTTTTAACTCCTATGGTAAGATTGAAAACAAAATTCAACAATTTTATGTACGCTCAGAAGACTATAACTGATCTTTTTATGTTCCACCAGAAATCTAGTAAGGCAGATCTTGAAACTACAGTAAAGCCACATGCATATAAAAGCTCCATATAGACACAACAAACGGGATCATGAAAAAAAAAAAAAAAAAGCAAGCACGGGACCATGAAAATTTTGTGGGAATAATGGAATCTGTTTCATAATCCGAGACACAAAACAATAAACAATAAACTTAAAAGAATCAAACCTTAGTTTTGAAAATTCAGGAATTTCAAACGAATGATTAACACAAACTTTCTTGTATCAAACTTTGTTGCCGGAGACAAAAGAAAAAAAGATCGATTTGGTATCAAACTTTCTTTGGTGCTGAGTTTCTTGTAATTGAAGAATAAAGCGAAACAGAAAACTTGTGTTCGAACGGCTTGGTTAACAGATGGAAGTTTCGTTTATTAAATAGAGGTGGAGAATGTTGAATGAACGGTTGGGATGTTACAAGATTAAACCAACGGATAAGATAACATCTATCTTAAAAGTAGAATCAATTACGTTTTCCTTTTTACATACAAGTCGGTTAGTATTGGGCTTTACACTTAGGTCAAAACCCGATAAAACAACTCATTATCTTTGAAGCTAGAGACGGACAGGGAAAAGGAATCAAAAGTTTGGTATCAATCATAACAATTTCAAGAGAGTAGACTTGAAACGTTTCTCTCTCTTCTCTCCCGTATATTTCAGAGAAAGAAACTATTTTGGTTTGTTCAAATCTTCGATCTTTGATCGAAGTTTCTCTTCCAGAAGCTTGTGTGGATCTCTGTTTCCAACGGCTGCTTGATTCTTCTCTCAAGCGAGAGTAATTCTGCGCTCTTCCTATAGGATTGTATGGAGTGAAGATTCTCCATGGGAGAACAAACTAGTTGTTTCGGATTGTTTGGACGGGGTACAACAATTCGGAGCAGCTCTCCTTGTGTTTTGATGGTGTTCTGTTGAGTTCTCTGTTTCTGATCATCTGGGTTTTACTTTTCAGGTGACTCAACTTTGTTCTACCCTTGTCTGCTGGTTATGAATTGAAAAAGGTGTTGATTGCGGTACACTTGAAGAAACTGCGAATCAAAGTTTCACAGCGATTACATAACACTGGCATCGTCGGCGATCACAGTCTTCGGTGGCGCGACTTCAGCTGAGTCGGTGGTGAAGACGTGTCTTTAGTTTGTAATAGTTATCTTTGGGTATAATTGGTGGACCTTTGTTTCTTTTGTCAACCATATATATTCATTATGAAAATATAAAGCACAAGCAAATATTACAGAGTTGATCGAGCTTGTACCGTTTGTAAATAGAAAATAGACAACAAGAAAAACAATAAAAAATCTTGAAACTAGAGACGTCGGTTTCAGTTTTGGATGAATTATATAAATTCGTTGGAAATATGTAGAAATCATCTTTTTAAAAAATCGATCATTTAATATTTACGATTTTAAAACTTAAATTGTTTAGACTAGCGGTCATTAACTTATTATAAAATCCTTTATATATTAAAGTACAAGTTACTCGGTTAATTATATTCTGCCACGTAAATTAATGTTTACAATTTTTATAAAAAAATAATTAAAATGGGATAATGTTTAGAGGAAAAAAAATCAGTCGTATTAATAAAAAAAATTCACAAAAGATTTTTTTATATAAGTCGTAAAGAAAATTTCATTTTTTCCAGAAATTTTTTATATATCCATAGATAAAATAAAAATTATTCTTAATTATTGTAGTTTGTTACCAATTTTTGTCACTTCTATGTATAGTAAAAAATTGCAACATATTTGTTACTTTTTTAAGTTACAATTTAAGACAATTTTTTTTTGTCACTAGTTCGTACCATTTAGTCACAAACATTTAGTCTTTCTATCGTCACAAATTGGAATTCACCAATAAGTCACAAATTCGTAACAATTGCAACAATAAATATAGTTACAATTATGTCACGGCTATTATATTATCTATTTTTGTCACACTTATGTCACTAGTTGTGACAAATATTGATTACGATTAATCCAGTCACAATATTGTTACAGATTAGTTACTATTTCATGACTTTAAAATATAGTCACAAAAACGTCTTTAATATGTCACAAATTTGTTACTAATAATTTTGGTCACCAAAATTTCGTCACAATATGACTATTTTCCTGTAGTGTTTTATTCTCTATTGATTTCTTTTATGCAATCTTATTTAATCTTGTTTATTGATTCAATTACCATGTCTGAGTAGTTTGCTAGTTAGGTTTACGGTTTCTCATTAGAGATTTTTCATGGTTTGTTAAGTTGATTGGTTAGTTAAGGATTATGGAACACTAGTTCTTCATCTAGGTTGTGATTAATGCTTGATCTGAACTGACGAGTTTGATTATTGATCATAGGTTGATTCTCGCAACGAAAGTTGGTTAATTAGCTAGAAAGAACCTTAGTTAAGCAAATACATATCTGCAAAGGAATTTGATTTAGGGATTTTGTGAACAAATCGAGTTTGAAATTATTGCATGTTTATACTTTAGAACCCGCAAGAAAATTTGGTTTTCTAGGTTTTAGACATAGATAGTTTTCGCAGCGACAGCTGGTTCAATTTATCATTGTGTTTCGAGTTCTAGAACATAGCAGAATCCTGATTGACTGATTAGCTTGCATCCCTGGTTTTCTGAGTATTCCATGAGCCTGACATTTTTCCCATCTGATTTACAACCGAAATTTATTGCATACTTGCTTTCATTACAATCATTCTTGTTTAGCTTAATTCGAAAACCGATAATCTATTGTGTGATCTTGAGTCTCTGTGGAATTCGACCTCTAAGTACTGCAATTGATCTCTTAATTTGGAGAGTAGCTCTAGGTTAAATTTGAGCATATCAGTAAAACAGTAAAAGCTGTAAGAATTTATTTTTCTTTGAATATATTTACTGCAAAATTTAACACTTGAAGATAAAAGACAGATTAACCTAAATTATATTGGTCTCTTAGATTGCATATTATCCTAGGATAAAATAAATTTCTATATAAAAAGAGGAGTTGGTAAACTCATTTGCATCATTCACTAAAAAATATCATTGCTTGAGAACAAAATTTACTCACAGATTTCCTCTAAGATAAAATCTGTTCCATTATCTTGCCTGATTATAATTAAAGTAACATTTAATTTTCTTTTCTCTATTATGCTTTTTTCTTTATTTCTGTTGTAGTTTTTAGGTAAAATATATGAATAGTGTTAATAATTTAAGGAAAATTAGCATATATAACAAGAAAAAAAGAAGTTATAATTCATTGGATAACTAATTGTGGTTAGCCTTAGCTACAAAATAGGATGTATAAAATTTAATCCACAAATTTAACTTTACATTTTTATACACGAAGAACAGAACAGTATATTTATTATTTTTATAAAAAATGTGTTTTTTACAATTTTTATGTTACTTGGATATTATATATACATGAATATAGATTTTTATAAAATATTAAATTTATTAGGATGATTGTTTGCAGATTCGAAAGTAGATTTTGGTTTTTTTTTCCAAAAACTTTTTTTAATTCAATCAAGATTTTTGACCATCAATGAAGAGAACACCTACCATTGATAGGTTATTTCATACTTCTGGATAAACTTCTGCATTGAGGAGTTATACTCACGTGGACTACACAATCTAACAGAGGAAGAGTTGTGTTAATTGTTTATTCTTGAAGACAATGTAGTCGACGAGATACTTGTTGAACCAACGATGCGATATTATGAACAATATATATGCCGACAACCCATACAAGGAGGAGGATATGGTTGGTTAAACATTAAACGTCAGATCGACCGTGATGATGATTCTTGCTTACATGCAGTGAGGATGCGTAGAGAAACATTACGGACTCTCTGTCAAATGATGGAAAACGAGTATGGTTTAACAGCAACAAAACATATTAGCATCAAGGAAAGTGTTGCCATTGTCCTTACCATGTGTGCGCATAACGAGGTGCAACGTACTCTATCAAGAAATTTTGGACGTAACCAAGAGACAATTAATCGCAAGTTTCATGACGTTTTGAATGTGATGGAACGACTAGCTTGTGACCAAATGAAGACTCCAACAATTCGTCAACTAGAAGAATATCCTCGAAGGCTTCGATATGATCCTCGTTATTGGCCATTTTTTAAAGGTTTCATTGGTGCTTTAGATGGAATGTTCCCATCATTGCACCAGCAGAAAATCGAAGAGTAGTCTGGGATCGTTTTGGTGAAGCAAGCCTTAATATTTTGGCAGTTTGTGACTTAAACATGGTTTTCACATATATATAGAATGGAGCACCACACTCAGTTCATGATGCAAGGGTTCTTTCGATTGCACAGCAAAATAGTCAAAGATTTCCAAAACCTCCAACCAGAGGCGGACCTATGCAGGGAGATGTGGGTTCAAATGACACCAGATAAATATAAATAAATTTATATTTTCTTTTGTAAATGTTATGTTTTATTAGCTGATTTGGTCAAAATGAATGATCTTGACCCCCCTAATCAGGTTCCACTCTTAAACGTGTCCGTTTTTAATGGCATATTTTATTTATTTGATTTTTTTGGTTAGGCTTTAACCCATAACTTCTAGGCTTATTATGCAACTGATTTACTTTGGTTTTTGTATTTTGTTTAATTTATAATAACAAAAAATCATTATAAAATTATTAATTTTTATGAACCCAGTAAAAATGGTTCCTGGGTCCGCCCCTCCAACAGGTGAATATTACCTTTTAACTCCGGATATTCCAATAAAAAGGGTTACTTAGCTCCTTACCAAGGAAACCAATGAGAAGAGGTAAGGTACCATCTGGGAAAATTTCAGAATGGCCCACCTCCAAAGAATAAACATGAATTGTTTAACCGATGACATGCATCTCTTCCCTCAGTTATTGAAATGACCTTTGGAATCTGGAAAAAAAAATGAAGGTTTGTGACAGAATTACTAAGTTATGACTTAGAAATACAAAAAAAATTGGTATTTGTTACAATGGGCCTTCACAACTTTACTCGGCGTGCCAATATGGCGGATGATGAGTTTGATGCCAATGCAGAAGTCGAAAATGAAAATGCACTTGAAAAACAAGAAGAACATGTAAATGTGATCGACGAGATAGAGAGGGAGAGAAGTGGAGCATATATGGAAACTATGCGCAACGATATAGCAGATATGTTATGGGAAGTTCGTGGTTGATTTTTTGTGTGTTTTATATAAGATAGCTTAAATATGTGTGTAATAAATTTTACTTTATTAAAAAGACAACTATATTGTAAAATAAATATATTTAAGTTTTTATTTTATATCCCCTATATATTAATTGAGAAGACGTTTTGCCACATGTCTCAAGGATAATAAATTGAGGAAACACAACCAATCAAAATATTTCTTTTGTACATGTCATTAAAAAGTTCATCTCTAATGGACATGTTTAATGAGTTTCTATTTACAAAACTCAATCTAATATAGCCCAAATGAAGTTATAAACTCTAATTTGGTTATATATATCAAAAGTTTTTTACAAATGAAGAGATAATATATTAAATATCATTCGTAAAAATCCTAGGACTTTTATAATTTTTACCTATTTTTATGAAAATACATGAAAAAAATTTCAACCCATTTTTATAAATATCGAATTTTTTTTCTAATTTGTTTTGGTTAAATTTAATGGTTTTTATTGTAGGTCTATATTTTGGTGAAAATTAAATATATGTCAATTTAATTCTAAAAAAATAAATATGATTTTACATACTTCATATTTAACTATTTCATATTTAAAAATAGTTATTCAACTATACAGAATTTCTTTGATTATATTTCAAAAATATTAAACAAAAAAATATAGAATTAACCAATACAAAAATATTTATAACTTTTAACTTACTAAACAAACACAAAATATAATACACACATAATATAATTATCAAATACCAATCAACACAATATATAATCTCACATAATACAATTCTTCTAACATCAACAAAAACAAAATCCATACAACAAACAACTATAAATAGTATATTAGTCATAAAAAACTTGACTACTATGATAACATACCAAATATTATATCCGCACATGGTGCGGGCTATCATCTAGTAATTTATTATGAAATGATCATAAATTAAATGCCTTTATTTTCACCGTTTTAGTATATTAACTAAAATTTTATATTCATGTTTATAATATATACATGATATCTTTTTTGATTAAATGTTGTATATAATATATGTTTATAAAATAAATAAATGAACAAAATGTATGTTTATTATAAAATATTCATTTTACTAGTATTATAAAATGAAAAGCTATATTATTTTAAAGACATATTTTGCATATTTTATCATTTTATTATCTATATTAAATTATTTTCTAAGCTTTTTAAGTTAATTTAATATCATTATTATTTATACCGCTTCAATCTTACCAATCATGAGTTACAATTGCTTTCACTAACCATTTTTGCTTACAGCTTTGCACTATTCACTAACAGTTTACAGCTTCTATTGACCGCTAGTATAACCGCTCCGTTTTTTTTCACCAACCAATCGGACCCATAATATATGTAAGCTAATGCATGTATATGTATGTACTAGTAGTAATCTTGATGAAATGGACGGTCCTGATCTGATAGGGTGGTATGAAATGGGCAACGACAAGTTTAATAAAATGTTGGCCTCTAAGCACGTAACTTCGTAATGGTCTAATTTAACAATAGAATTCTTTTAAGTGGATCCGTGATCGTAATTACAATTCTTTGTAAATATCAATTGACTTCTAATCAAGTCACTTCGCGGACTAGAAAACTTGGTTAATAAGTCAAGCGAGCCTAAAAAGTTCGTAACTAAAAAGCGAAAATTGTTGGGGTTAAAATTTCCTCCTCGGAGATTGATAGAACGAGAACTAAAGATCAAAATCAAACGGATCACGTCCCGAGCATAAGGGCCAGCCGCCCTTATCTCTTATCCACAAGACAGTCCATCATTTAATCAAGAGAACATGGCGCCTGGCCTTATCCCGGACAAAGCCAGCCGCCCACGATCATCAGGACACATCGTCTGGATTTGTCCCGGACTAAGTCCAACCGCCCACCATCATCTCTCACCAAAACTCGGCTTCTGGCCTTATCCGGACAAAGCCAGCCGCCCACGATCATCAGGACACGGTGTCTGGACATGTCCCAGACTAAGTCCAGCCGCCCATGATTCTCTCAGCAAGACACGGCGGCTGGACTTATCCCGAGCATGGCCAGCCGCCCATCATCCTCTCATCAATACACGGCGGCTGGACTTATCCCGAGCATGGCCAGCCGCCCATCGTTCTCTCGTCAGTACATGGCGGCTGGACTTATCCTGAGCATGGCCAGCCGCCCATCATCCTTCCTTCGAGCATAATCCCGGGTTCGGATCAATCCAAGGCAAGGCGTCTACACGTTCTGATCCCGAGCATTGGCCAGCCGCCCACGAGCATCATCCATACGCCCATAGACCAGCCGCCCATGCACACAAGGCAGAGAACGGGCGGCTGGACATCAACACGAAACGGGTGGCTGGAGGTTTGAAGAAAAAAACGGGCGGCTAATTCTCAGAAGTCGTAGAAATGCTCAGAACACTATTCACGCAGGAAAAACCATTAAAACACTATTCATCCAGAGAAAAAGTTAACCGAAAAATCAATCTAAGCTTAATCGAGATCCGGTTTACTATTCACGGATTATTATTCACGGTTTACTATTCATCGGTCACTATTCATCAAAAATCAGGCCGGACCAGGATCAGACTATGTGACAGACTGCTGAAGATTTCGGGCCGGGAATCGGGCCCAAAAGACTAAGTCGGCGGCTGGAAGGAAGGAACTTTGTCCCACATCGCCCAGAAAGAGTTTTATTCTCCTAGGTCTGCTATTATAAATATAGATGCTTGTACTAGGTTGAGATCATCCAAAATTCGAGTATTTAGGCTTTTTGCAGTATAAGACTTTTCAGCTTTTGCAATTATTCTTGTACTCCGTGTGAGAGCTGAAACTCACACTGTCAAAACTTATATTTTATGGGGGCTCGAAAATTATATTTTAAAAGAACTCAAAGACCGAAAATGCAAAAAGATGATTTTATTGGATAATATTTTCGGAGTACAAGAATATTAGCAAAAGCTTGAAAAGTCTTATAATGCTAAAGCTCTAATACTCGGATTTGGGATGATCTCAACCTAGTACAAGCATCTATATTTATACTAGGAGACCTAGGAGGCTAAAACTCTTTCTGGGCAATGTGGGACAAAGTTCCTTCCTTCCAGCTACCGACGTATTCTTTTGGGCCCGATTCCCGGCCCGAAATCTTCAGTAGTCTGTCACATAATCTGATCCAGGTCCGGCCCGATTTTTGATGAATAGTGCCCGATGAACAGTAAATCCGTGAATAATAATCCGATGAATAGTAATCCGTGAATAGTAAACCGGATCTCGATTAAGCTTAAATTGATTTTTCGGTTAATCATTTCTCGGGATGAATAGTGTTTCGTGAACAGTATTTTAACAGTTTTCTCGCGCGAATAGCGTTCCGAGCATTTCTGTTGGGGTCGAAATCCCCTCCTCGAAGATTGACGGAACGAAAAGACAAGGACAAGACCAAATGAAACCTATCCCGAACATGGAACGGACGAGCTAAGGCAAACTGCCCACGATCCGTCCAGGAAGCCAACCGGCGGCTGGGACATGGCCAGCCGCCGGGTCCTCTTTCACCAACGGCCGGCGGCTGGGACAAGTGCCAGCCGCCGGATCTCCCTTCGTCCGTGGCCGGCGGCTGGGATGAGGCCAGCCGCCGGATCTCCCTTCGTCCGTGGCCGGCGGCTGGGACGAAGCCAGCCGCCGGATCTCCCTTCGTCCGTGGCCGGCGGCTGGGATGAGGCCAGCCGCCGGATCTCCCTTCGTCCGTGGCCGGCGGCTGGGATGAAGCCAGCCGCCGGATCTCCCTTCGTCTGTGGCCGGCGGCTGGGATGAGGCCAGCCGCCGGATCTCCCTTCGTCCGTGGCCGGCGGCTGGGATGAGGCCAGCCGCCGGATCTCCCCTCGTCCGTGGCCGGCGGCTGGCACTTGTCCCAGCCGCCGGGTCTTCATCACATGTCCACGATCATTTCTCGAGTCGAGACTCCTCATCCGAACATCGTCCAGTCGACCGACCGTCAAACGTAACTCAATGCCCGGACCGACCCGGAGATCATCCGTTTGCATGTTCTGATTCCAAAGACGTCCATAAACGTTCCTCGAAAGACCGTGACGAACGTCCAGCCAGCCGTGGACTAGTCGCCGAACATACAAGCCAAAGGAACCGGCGGCTGGCCATCAATACTGAAACCGGAGGCTGGAAGTTCAAATAAAAAACGGGCGGTTCAAATCTCGGAAGTCATAAAACGCTCGGAAAACTATTCACGCGGGAAAAACCGTTAAAAACACTATTCATCCCGAGACAAGGTTAACCGAAAGATCGAATTGAGCTTAAACCGAGATTCGGATTACTATTCATCGGGTTACTATTCATGGATCACTATTCATCGGCGGGCCGGATTTGGGTCAGAACGCGCGGACGGATCACGGAAGACTCTCGGGCCGGAAATCGGGCCCAAAAAGCTTAAGTCGGCGGCTGGGAGCGAAGGACAAGGTCCCACATCGGAAATCTGAAGTCTTAGCCTCCTAGGATTGCCAGTATATATATGTACGCTCATGTAAAGGTTAAATCCATCCCAGATCCGAGTATTAGGAGTTTTAGCAATTTAAGACTATTCAGCTTTTGCTAATTTCCCTTGTACTTTTCGGAAAATATCAATAAAATCTCTCTTTTCATATTTTTGCATTTTCGGTCCTTTAGTTCTTTATAAATAGAATTTTCGAGCCCCCATTAAAATATAAGTTTTGACAGTGTGAGTTTCGGCTCTCACAATTTCTACGACTTTTTGAGACCGAACTGCCTGTTTTTCTCCTCGAACCTTCAGCCGCCCGCTTCGTGTTGATGTCCAGCCGCCCATTCTCTGCCTTGGGATCATGGGCGGCTGGCCAAGGTCCATGGGCGTCTGGCCAAAGTCCACGGGCGGCTGGCAAATTCTCGTGGGCGGCTGGCCAATGCTCGTGGGTGGCTGGCCAGAACTCGGGATCAGAAAGTGTAGACGCCTTGCCTTTGATCGATCGGAGCCCGGCATTATGCTCGAAGGAAGGATGATGGGCTGCTGGACTGGCTCGGGATATGTCCAGCCGCCATTTCTTGATGCACAAATGTTGGGCGGCTGAAGCATGATGCTCGGGATAAGTTCAGCCGCCGTGCACTGATTGAGAAGATGATGGGCGGCTGAAGCGTGGTGCTCGGGATAAGTTCAGCCGTCGTGCACTGATGCAAAGTTGCTGGGCGGCTGAAGCATGATGCCCGGGATAAGTTCAGCCGCCGTGCACTGACTGAGACATGATGGGCGGCTGAAGCGTGATGCTCGGGATAAGTTCAGCCGCCATGTTTTTATGCAAAGATGGTGGGCGGCTGGAACTTGGTTCGGGACAAGTCCAGCCGCCAAGGTTTGGTGAAGAGATGTTGGGCGGTTGGAACTTGGTTCGGGACAAGTCCAGCCGCCAGGTCTTGACCTTGAGTTCTCGTTCTATCAATCTCCGAGGAGGGGGTTTTGACCCCAACAGTTAGCCCCCCAGCTCTTTGCTTTCGTAGTCCGAAGCAATGAGTTTCGAGCCGAGAGTTTATCGGGATTGATGGAACAGGAAGGCAACTAGTTTTCCCGTTCGTCCTTTTGTCCGTTCTGTTTTTAATATCTTGTCAGAGATAGGTGTTGTCCCATCGCGTCTGCATGGGAGTTCGTGTCGTCTTTGCTATATCTAGGGGTGGCTTCTCCTTCATTCTTCACAACTTCACTTCTTTATTCAAGTTCTCTTTGAAATTTTTTTAAGTATTGTTCCTCTTTGTTTGATATGGCTGGCCAATCACGAACTCCTCTTAAGTTTGACTTGGACGCGATGCTGAACTGTCCTATCGATTTCGACGACTATCCGGAACAAGACGCGGGACTCGTGGGTGATCTTTTTGTGGCTGGTGAGAATGCCATCCCACAAGTGGCGTCTGGCCCCGACGGTGTTCCGCAATGGGCGCCTGGCCGTGATATTGTTCAACAAACGGCGTCTCGCTTTGCTAATGTCCCTCAAGGGGCGCCTGGCTCTCCTCGAGGTAGCGTTGGTGGCGTTCGCGGTGTCTGGACTCCTCTGCAGTGTGGAGAGGAGACTGACGGCTGGCGTCCATGGGTGTCCAGGGCTCAGGTACCTTGAGGATATCATAATGCTTTGCCCGATGTTGGCGATAATCCTGCCATGTCCGAAAGAGAAGCCTGGTCTGACCAAGAGGCCGAAGTGCCCGATGTTGTCTAGCCGGAAGAAGTGGAAGTAAAACTCGAGTACAACTCCCCGGGAGCGTGCAACGCTTATTAGGGTGAAGATATCTCCGCATATCAGATTTCTCAGCCTATGCAGACCGCGGGATATAGGAAGGCGGCCAGCGAGTTTGAGCTCGGGGTAACTCTGAGCACGCAGGAGGCGCTGAATGAATTTCGGGTTGATTTCCGAGTTCCGGACGGGATCAAGTTTCGTCTTCCGATCGGATGGATAAGGCCCCGAGGGGATACTTCGCGGTATATGAATCGTTATTCTACGAGGCTTTCCTTTGGTTCCCGATCCCGGGAGTTATCTTCGAATTTTTAGAGCTACATGAGGTAGCGATCTCGCAACTCATTCCCTCCTCGATGAGGATAATAATGAGTGTCGTTGTTCAGTTCGCCGAATTGGGGATTAAGTTGGAGGTGGACCACGTCCGGAATTTCTTCTCCTTAAAGAAGACTCGCGCTCCGGACCTCTTTTGCCAACTTTTTCTTCGGCGATACCCGAAGGCATTTTACACTGGGCTTCTTGTTCACTGCAAAGCTTCGCGGGATCAATTTTTCTATGTGAAGCATAGTTCTTTCTCGATCAGTCCCTACTACAGTGGTGGGGTCCGGACCACTTGGAGAGAGCCACATGAGAATTTTGTCTTTTTGTGAAGTTCTTTTTCTATAAATAGGTTGAGTACTCCTCATAATTTGATATTCTCTTTCAGTTTCTCTTCCTCCTCCTCCCTCGGTGTCTGATCTTTCGAATATTTTTGAGGACGTTGCCAAGAAGAAAATCGATTGGAAGGATCCTACACTTTGAGGTCGTTTTCAGGAGGCGAAAGACATTCTTGAAGGGCGCGCTCCTCCGAAAGGTCCTGACTTTGTTGATCCGATGGCGACTTATCCTGGAATGGATGGCGTTTGGATGTACCGTAATCAGAAGTTCGGCGAGGCTGGTCTGTCCGAGTCGGCGGCTGGGTTTGAGCCGGTGGCCGAGCCTTCTGTTCCAGCGGCGTCTGAGGGACAAGTTCCCGTTCCCCAGGAATCTGGTCGTGCCACTGCGGCCGACAAAGGCAAAGGGGTTGCTAGTGGTTCGGATCGTCCGAGGAAGACCAAGGCTCCTCGAAGGGCCGAGGTTTCTGAGTCTGGTATGATGTTAGATGCCCGCAAGGCGGCATAAGGAGACTTGGTCGAATCCGCGAGGCTTGTGGGTTATATCGACGAGTCTGCCCCTGCCACTGCTCGGCCGTTTGATCCCTCAGCAGCGTATGGGGATTTGTCTTCCGGCCTTGTGATGGTATCTCCTTTTCTTCTTTGCTTTTGATATGAGTTTGCTCTTCTCTTGATTTTCATATCGAATATTTGTCTCGTTTTGATTCAGATCGCCACTCGGGTGCATGCGACCCGGCTCGAACTCGAGGCCAGGGGCAAAAGAGTCCAGGAAGAAGGACAAAAAGATTAGAAATCTGGAGGTCCGGCTCAAGAGAGCGGAGAAGAAGGCCCGGAGGCTCGAGTCGGCTCATGCTGCGGAGGTGCAGACTCTCAAGGATGAGCTTACGGAGGCCGAGAGGCTGATGAAGAGGGCAGTGAAGTGCTGTCAATGGGACATGGCGGAAAAGTACCGCTTCCGCATTGAGAGTGCGAAGGCTGCTTTGACCCCGTTGCGACAGGCCAGGCTTGGCGAGGCAACTCTGACCGAGGTCGGCTCGAACCTGGCGATGGTCCGGGACATTAAGTCCGGGAAGAGCAAGGTTGAAGAAGAGGAGATCAAGTTAAAGTCCTCATTTGCGGAGCTCAAAGGGAAAGGTTGGGTAGGCTCCTTCGACCGGGCTGTTTCCGAGTTCAACAGTTTATTGGCCTACTCCTGTTTCCCCATATCAGTCTATGGGCGATGATATGGAGGTCCAGGACATGGACAATGTCGTTGCCACTCCTGTCGTCGAGTATGATTAGGTCTTCGCTTGGATTTCTGTTGTTGTTTTCGGGTCGCTCTACCCTCGATGTATTTGCTTCTTTTGTTGAACTTACTTGATAGTTTGATTTTTCCTTTTATGGATATCATTTCATCTTTCAGTTATATTTGATTTGAGCTTTGATTACTTTGACTTGAGCTTGAAAACCGGTGTATCACTTTAGATACTATTCGAATTTTAGTTTTTGTCGGGATTATTGGACCGTTCTTGACTTTGTCCTTCGGTTCCGGGCTCGCGCTGCGAAACCAGCGTATCGTTTTGGATACTATCTGGATTTTTGTTGAGGTTGCCGAATCCTTGCTTTTCTTTGCTGGATCCTTCGGACCTCTTATCCGTTCTACTTTGCATGGTGAGTTGGAGACGCCTTTTTGGGCATTCCGAACTTAAGGAACCAGTGTATCGTTGCGGATACTATTTGGGTTTTAGGTTTTCGTTGGGATCACCGGATTCATTGTCGACTTCGCTGGACCCTTGATCCGTTTTTGTTCATACTTGTTTATTTGACTTTCCTTCCATGGATCGTCTTTTAACCCTTTCGGTTATGTTTGACTTATTCTTTGGACTTGTGCTTCGTATGCTGCGTTGGAGATGCTTTTCCGGGCACTCAGAGCTTTTTGACCGGGGTTCTTGTATTGCGAATACCTCCCGGGGTTGATGCTTGTTTTTGGTGTCGCGGGGAACTGAGTTCGCTTGACTCCCTCTTTCGACAGAACGCTTTTAAGATCTCACATCAGAGCCGGTTTGATACCGCGTTCTCGAGATGTCTTAAACCAGCTTTCCATGTCAAGCGCTTTACTGGGTTTGGCGAGTTTTCTTCGCGGTTCGCGCTTCGCACTATTTGCATATCCGAAGCGCTCTTGAAGATAAACTAAACAGAACATCGTCTTGACGCTTCCCGCATTCCCGATCAGGTTACGCCTTTCAGATAATACCGAAATTTGTATAGCGCGCAACTCTTATCCGCTGTGCGATGTTGAAAGAACCATGGTTGAGAAGTAAGAGTCTAGTTGTGTCCAGAAACAGACGTGTTTGTTTGGGAAGACTTGAGTACTTAAGAGATATTTTCAGTATCTCATTCGATGGGTAGTCCCGGGTGAATTGCGAGATGCTAAGTCCCGATGTTTAACCGGGTTCGTTTCTCTGGGGATCGTTCGAATTCTGGACGTGTTATGAGATGCTAAGTCTCAATGTTCGTCTCCTCGGGTCTCTCTGGATTGTTTGTTTTTCCGGATGTGTTACGAGATGCTAAGTCCCGATTTTCGTCCGGATAGGTATTTTCGGGAAATTCTCCGAGTTTCTGATGTGTTATGAGATTCTAAGTCTCAATGTCCATCTCTTCGGATCTTTCTAGATTGTTTGTTTTTTCGGATGGGTTACGAGATGCTAAGTCCCGATTTTCGTCCGGATCAGTATTTTCAGCAAAATTTCTGAGTTTTTGATGTGTTATGAGATTCTAAGTCTCAATGTTCATCCTATCGAAATGTTTCCAAAAATTTGGGAGTATGTATATACAGACCCACTCCCCCCCCCCCTTTTTATGGAGGGGGGCAACTGAACTCGTTTTTTAAGCGAGCTGCCTACATACCCTTCGTGAAAGGGATCAAGTCACCCGTAGTTCCGTTTTTTTTTTATAGTGAAAGACGGCTAGACTTCGGCCACGGAATCGTCTGTTGCGGCTTCCGCGCTCTTAAGCGTCGTTTCATTGGCAGCCGTTGTGTTTTCTTGACTGATTTCATCTTCTGCAAGCGAGACTTCTGTTCTCTCGAACTGGTCGGTCTTGCTCACCTTTTTTGCTGACTCGGTGCTTTCACTTCCCTTCTTGCGTTTTGGGTTCTCTCTCTGCGGGATCGTCGGATTCCGGAGCTTATGTTCCCCTAGAAAACAGATCCGGGCATCCTTCTGATTTCCCCAGATAGTTTTGATTCCGCTTGATGTCGGGAACTTCAGACAGAGATGGTAAGTCGACGGGATCGCTGGCATCGAGTTGATCCACGGGGTTCCCATTATTACGTTATAAATCGCGGGGTGGTTTGACACCGCGAAGTTAACGATCTTCGTGATCCCACCGGCGTGAACCGGAAGCTGGATTGTCCCGTCCGTCATTGTGACCTCGCCAGAGAAACCGGTCAGCGATCTTGGGTTTGGTTTCACCATCGACAGATCCACGTTCATCCTTTGAAGTGTCTCCCGAAAGATGACATCTACCGAACTTCCGGTGTCGATCAAAACCCGGGAGACATCGTAGTCATTGATGTCTAGCTCCACTAGGCCTGGGCGCGGGGCGGGTACCCGGACTTTTCGGTATACTTGCGACCCGTCTTGCCCCGTTCAATTTTTACGGAAGTCGCCTTGTTACTTGCCTTGCGACAGACGAGTACTTGCAGTCACGAGAACTTGCAAAAAATTGGCCGATTTGCAAGCTACTTGCCTTGCCTTGCGACTTGCTAAATTATTAAGTTTTGCCTTGCGACTTGCTAATTTATTAAGCCTTGCCTTGCGACTTGCTAATTTATTAAACAAATATTCGAACAAAATAACATAAATACTTAAACAAGTTTGTTAAAATCTCAGCATACAAATTATCCAAGTTTCAAATATCCAAAATAACATAAATACTTGAAAATAGAATTTGAAATACTTAAAAACAACATCAAGCTTTTGTTTCTTCTTAATTCTTTTTGTTCCTATAAAAATAAAGTTGATCAAAATAAAACAAACACTAAAATTAAAATTGATACAAAAAAAAAAGACGGGGCAAGCTTGAACGGTGCGAGTATCGAAAAAAAAAAACATTACTTGATACTTGCCCCGTACTTGCGAGTATTAGAATTTATCGACTTGTTACCGGACTTGCGCAAAGCGAGTACTTGTTCACACGAGGCGGGTACGGGGCGAGTCGCGAGTAATAGGCGAGTAACGAATACTTGTGCCCAGGCCTAAGCTCCACCACTAGTTGATCGTCATGAGGCTGGTCGAGGCCTTCGACGTTTTTTTCGTGGAAGGCGATCCGGTAAACCGCGAAGTAAACTCGCCAAACCCAGTAAAGCGCCTGACATGGAAAGCTGGTCTAAGACGTCTCACGAACGCAGTATTAATCCGGCTCTGATAGGAGATCATAAACGCGTTCCGTCGAAAGAGGGAGTCAAGCGAACTTAGTTCCCCGCGACACCAGAAACAAGCATCAAACCCAGGAGATGTCCGCAATCCAAGAACCCTGGTCTAAAAGCTCGGAGTGCCCGGGAAAGCATCTCCAACGCACCATACAAAGCACAAGTCCAAAGCTCAAGTCAAATATAACCGAAAGGGTTAAAAGACGATCCATGGAAGGAAAGTCGAATAACCAAGTAGGAACAAAAACGGATCAAGGGTCCATCAAAGTCAAGAATGGATCCGGTGATCCCAACAAAAACCAAAACCCAGATAGTATCCGAAGCGATACACTGGTTTTCGAGCTCAAATCAAAGTAATCAAATCCCAAGTCAAATATAACTGAAAGGATTAAAAGACGATCCATGAAAGGAAAGTCAAATAATCAAGTAAGTTCAACAAACAGAAGCAAATACATCAAGGGCTCAAGCGGCCTGAAAACAACAATAGAAATACAGGTAAACAAGCAAAAGCCTAATCATACTCCACAATGGGAGTAGCGCCGGCAATATCCATGCCCTGGACCTCCACATCATCGCCCGGAGAGTGATATGGGGAAACGGGGGAGTAGGTCAAAAAACCATCAAACTCGGAAACAGCCCGGTCAAAGGAGCCTACCCAACCTCTTCCTCTGAGCTCCGCCAATGAGGACTCTAACTTGGCTTCCTCGTCCTCGACGTTGGACTTCCCAGACTTGATGTTGCGGACCATCATCAGGTTCGAGCCAACCTCGGTCATAGCAGCTTCAGCGAACCTGTCCTGTCGCAGCGGCGCAAGGGCAGCCTTCCCACTCTCAATGCGAAGACGGTACTTCTACGCTGCTTCCCTTCGGCAGCACTTCACTGCCTTCTTCATCTCATGCGTAGCCTCTGGAAGCTCGTCCTTAAGGTCTGCATCTTCGCATTAGCGGCCTCAAGCTTCTGAGCCTTCTTCTCCGCTCTCTTGAGCCTAACCTCCAAGTTCCTAATCTTCTTATCCTTCTTCCGGGACTCTTTCGCCATGGCCTCGAGTCAAGCCGGGTCGCGTGCGCCCGGGTGGCAACCTGAACCAAAACAAGACGAATACTTGATAAGCAAAATCGATAGAAGGATGAATCCGTATCAAAAGCAAGTCAAAGAAACAAGGAGATACCATCATAAGGCCGGAAGACAAATCCCCATATGTTGTTGAGGGATCAAACGGCCGAGCAGCGGCCGGAGCAAACTCCCCGATATAATCCACAAGCCTCGCAGATTCGACCAAGTCTCCTCCTGCCGCCTTGCGGGCATCAAACATCAGACTAGGCTTAGAAGCCTGGGCTTTTCGAGAAGCCTTGGTCTTCTTCGGGCGATCCGAGCCACTAGCAACTCCTTTGCCCTTGTCCGCCACAGTAGCACGATCATATTCCTGAGGAACAGGGACTTGTCCTTCAGACGCCGCAGGAACAGAAAGCTCGGCTGCCGGCTCAAATCCAGCCGCCAGCTCGGATGGACCTGCCTCGCCGTACTTCTGATTATTGTACATCCAAACTCCATTAGTTCTGGGGTAGCTCGTCATTGGATCGATGAAGTCTGGGCCTTTAATGGGAGCTCGTCCTTCGAGAATATCTTTCGCCTCTTGAAAACGACCCCAAAGCTCAGTATTCGCCCAATCGACTTTCTTCTTGGCAACATCGTAAAAGATAGTCCCAAGATCAGACACCGAAGGAGGAGGAGGAAGAGAAACTGAAAGAGAATATCAAATTATGAGTAGTACTCAACCTATTTATGAAAAAGAACTTCACAAAAAGACAAAATTCTTACGGGGTTCTTTCCAAGTGGTCCGGACTCGACCACTGTAGTCGGGGCTGATCGAGAAAGAACTACGCTTCACATAGAAGAACTGATCCCGCAGAGCTTTGCAGTGATCTCGAAGCCCGGTGTAAAATGCCTTCGGGTGTTTCCTGATAGAGACTTGGCAAAAGAGGTCTGGAGCGGAATTCTTCTTTAAGGAGAAAAAATTCCGAACATGGTCCACTTCCAATTTAATCCCCAACTCGGCAAACCGAACGATCAGACTCATTATTATCCTCATCGTGGAGGGAACGAGTGGCGAGATCGCTATCTCATGAAGCTCTAAAAATTCGAAGATAACCCCCGGAATCGGGAACCAAAGAAAAGCCTCATAGAATAACGACTCATAGACCGCGAAGTATCCCTTTGGGGCCTTGTCCATCCGATCGGAGTCCTTTGGAAGACGAAACTTGATATTGCCTGCAACGCGGAAATCAACCCGAAGCTCATCCAGCGCCTCCTGCATGCTCAGGGTAACTCCGAGATTAGTCTTGCTGGCCACTCTCCTATAGCTCGCGGTCTGCGTAGGCCGTGAAATCTGATAAGGGGAGATATCTTCACCCCAGTAAGCGTTACATGCTCCAGGGGAATTAAATTCAAGCTTTACCTCAACGTCCTCCAGTTGGAGGAAGCCGGGCACTTCGGCCTCTCGTTCCGCCTCGCCCTCCTCCTCGGACATGGCACTATCATCACCTACGACGGGCAAAGCATCGTAATACCTAGAAGATGGCCAGCCGCCCAGGACCTTGGACTGAGGCCAAACGCCATTGTCTTCCGTGCATTGCGGAGGAGTCCAGACGCCGCAAACGCTGCTAACCTGCGGTGAGGCGCCACCAACGCTACCTTGAGGAGGGTCAGACGCCCTCTGTAAAGCTCCTCCAGGACCAGGCGCCCATTTTTTACCAGCTACCGCGCCAGCCGCCCTTTGTGGCATACCCTCCAAACCAGGCGCCCTTTGCTGAACCTCCTCGTGGCTAGACGCCCCTTGAGGGACATCAGCAAAGCCAGACGCCGTTTGTTGACCATTATCAAAGCCAGGCGCCCATCGAGGCACGCCTTCGGGGCCAGGCGCCACTTGCGAAATGGCATCTTCGCCAGCCGCGAATAGGTCGTCCACGAGTCCTGCATCTAGTTCCGGATAGTAATCGAACTCGATAGGACAGTTTAACATCGCATCCATGTTAAGCTCGAAAGGAGTTCGTGGTTGATCAGCCATATCGAACAAAGAAGAACAATACTTGAAAATTTTTCAAAGAGAACTTGAAGAAAGAAGTGAAGTGTGAAGAATGAAGAAGAAGCCACCCCATGATATAGCAAAGACGGCACGATCTCCCATGCAGACACAATGGGACACTACTCATCTCTGACAAGCCATTAAAAACAGAACACACGAACGGACGAACAGAAAAACTAGTTCCCTTACCGTTCCATCAATCCCGATAAACTCTCAGTTTGAAACTCATTGCTTCGGCCTACGAAAGCAAAGAGCTGGGGGCTAACTGTTGGGGTCAAAATCCCCTCCTTGGAGATTGATAGAACGAGAACTAAAGATCAAGATCAAACGGATCACGTCCCGAGCATAAGGGCCAGCCGCCCTTATCTCTTATCCACAAGACAGTCCATCATTTAATCAAGAGAACATGGCGCCTGGCCTTATCCCGGACGAAGCCAGCCGCCCACGATCATCAGGACACGGCGTCTGGACTTGTCCCGGACTAAGTCCAGCCGCCCACCATCATCTCTCACCAAAACTCGGCGTCTGGCCTTATCCCGGACAAAGCCAGCCGCCCACGATCATCAGGACACGGCGTCTGGACATGTCCCGGACTAAGTCCAGCCGCCCATGATCCTCTCAGCAAGACACGGCGGCTGGACTTATCCCGAGCATGGCCAGCTGCCCATCATCCTCTCATCAATACACAGCGGCTGGACTTATCCCGAGCATGTCCAGCCACCTATCGTTCTCTCATCGGTACATGGCAACTGGACTTATCCTGAGCATGGCCAGCCGCCCATCATCTTTCCTTCGAGCATAATCCCGGGTTCGGATCAATCCAAGGCAAGGCGTCTACACGTTCTGATCCCGAGCATTGGCCAGCCGCCCACGAGCATTGGCCAGCCGCCCCCAGCATCATCCAGGCGACCATGGACCAGCCGCCCATGCACACAAGGCAGATAACGGGCGACTGGACATCAACACAAAACGGGCGGCTGGAGGTTCGAAGAAAAAAACGGGCGGCTCAGTCTCAGAAGTCGTAGAAATGCTCGGAACACTATACACGCGGGAAAAATCGTTAAAACACTATTCATCCCGAGAAAAAGTTAACCGACAAATCAATCTAAGCTTAATCGAGATCCAGTTTACTATTCACGGATTACTATTCACGGTTTATTATTCATCGGGAACTATTCATCAAAAATCGGGCCGGACTAGGATCAGACTATATGACGGACTGCTGAAGATTTCGGGCCGGGAATCGGGCCCAAAAGACTAAGTCGGCGGCTGGAATGAAGGAACTTTGTCCCACATCGCCCAGAAAGAGTTTTAGCCTCCTAGGTCTCCAAGTATAAATATAGACGCTTGTACTAGGTTGAGATCATCCAAAATTCGAGTATTAAGGCTTTTTGCTATATAAGACTTTTCAGCTTTTGCAATTATTCTTGTACTCCGAAACAATATCAATAAAAAAATATCTTTTTGCATATTCAGTCCTTTAGTTCTTTTAAAATAGAATTTTTGGATCCCCATAAAATATAAGTTTTGACAGTGTGAGTTTCGGCTCTCACAAAAATGTACCTATATCATAATGGGAACATGTAAAACGTAGAGATGCTTGCATATACTTAACCACAAGTTTGTAAATCTAATTACATATACGACAAGGCATATGGACTTGGAAAGTCTCTCTTTTGTTTTGTTCGGCGATACCAACCTAGTCTGTAATGCTGACAAAGATAGTGATGTTATCTAAGACTAAACCGATAACTGTTTGTTTGAATGAGTACAAGCTTCACCTTCTCAAGTTTCAGATGCAAATGAATCTTTGACTTCCTCGAGAAGGAACAGAGGAGATGACACACGATGATCTTTTGTCCGAGGGATTCCTTGATCGTGGCAGCGGACAGGGAATGATATGCCGTTGGTCTCCTCAGGTGGAAACATTGGCCCATTATGGCAGTCGGGGTATTGTTAAGTGTCAGTCTATCTGTTGTCATTGTTGTCTGAGTCTTTAGGAAGTTCTCTTTAGTTGTTTAAGTTGTTTGGCAACGTGGTCACTATGTTTAGATCATGTCTGCACTTTCTTAGGACCAGTCAATCATATTATGTTACTTGTTGTTTACATGATTCCTATAAGGCTATATAAGCCATTGTTTTTCTGTTAATGAAGCAGTCAGTTTTTCCTGAATTGTTATCCTAGTTTAACAATCTGGTATCAGAGCAAAACAAAATAAAAAGAGAGGAACAAAGAGAGAGAGGATGAGTTCAGAAGGCAACGGTGGTTTTCTTCTCCTGTGATTCCTAAGTTTGATGGTGATAATGATCATTGGAGCATGGTCATGGACAATCTCCTTCGATCCAAGGAGTATTGGACGGTTGTGGAATCCGGATATCGACAACCCGGCGCGAATGAAGAACTAACCGCAGCTCAGAAGAAAACATTTGAAGAAATGAAACTCAAGGATTTGAAGGCAAGGAATTACTTGTTCCAATCTCTGGACAAGAAAATTCTGAAGATGATAACGCAAAAGGAGACATGCAAGCAACTTTGGGGCTCAATGACGATGAAGTGTCAAGGAAATGCTCGGTGCAGAGAGCACATCATAATCATCTTCGCAGGGAATTTGAGATCCTAGGAATGAAACAAGGGGATTTCCGTCAACTATTACTTCAGTCGAGTGATGGTGATCGCAAAGGACATGAGAAACTATGGAGATGATATGACATATGTCAAGATCGTCGAAAATATCTTAAGAACTCTCACTGAAAAGTGGAATTACATTGTTTGTTCCATTGAAGAGTCGAAGGATATAGATGGAGTCTCTGTCGATGCAGTGCAAAGGTCACTTCTGGTTCACGAACAGAAGTTCAAGAACGACCATGGTGAAGAACAGGCACTTGCTGTTGCCACAGATGATTACCATGGAGGAAGAGGAAGAGGAAGAAGTGGTGCATCTCCAGGTAGAGGCAGAGGAAGGGGTCTTCAGTACAACAAAGCTACGATCAAGTGCTACCAATGTCATCAACTCGAACATTATCAGTACGAGTGTCCCAACTCAGGAAAGCAAGTGAACTACACAGAAGTAGAAGAAACAGAAGAGATGTTACTCATGGCGTATGTTGAGCCTTTGGAGCAGAAAAGGAGGAGATCTGGTTTCTTGACTCAGGCTGCAGCAACCACATGTGTGGAAAGAACAGTCAGGTTGGGCAACCACACACAGATGAAAGTAATGGGAAAAGGGAGCGTCAAGCTATTCATTAACGGGGTTACTCATTTGGCGCAAGATGTCTTATACGTACCAGATTTGAAGAACAATCTCCTAAGTATTGGAAAACTTCAAGAAAATGGAGTAGCTGTACTGATAAAGGAGAATCAATGCAGAATCTATCACTCCACGAAGGGTCTCATTATTTAAACCAACATGACATCCAACAGGATGTTCATGTTGATCTCAAATATGCAGTCAAACAAACCGGTGATGTAATACCCCAGAAAAAAAAAATATATATTATTATTGGAGCAAGGAGTAATGGCAGGAATAATTCCGAAAGAAATAGGAGAACAATTTCAAAAATTCCGGGCCTCTGCATAGAGATAGTAAAGACCCATATGGAGCAATTGCAAAAAGATTTAGGCAAAGAAAAATTCGCCTGTGAGAATTAAAAATCGGACAAGATGGCATGACGAAGATTGACGGTTTGGAGTAGAAAATTCGTAAGTCGAGATTTGCGCATCCAAAAATTCTGAAACTTTTTTTCGGGCACAGAGGATGTCATGAGGAGCATTCAGAATCAAACAGAGAAATTTTTGAGTAAAGGAAACGAAAGTTATGGTTTTTGAGGTGTAGAAGCTTGTTGGAGGAATCAGTTGATTAGTCTCCAAAGGGATCAGTCTAATGTTCAATCAGGATCATTTTGGGGTATTCAAGTGTCTTTCAGCAGAAGAATTTCGTGGGCAGAGAGTGAGAATGCAGCTTCTAGAAGGAAAATGGTAATTAATTCAATTAATTAGTGATTTTAGCCTAGTGGAATCCAAGTGCCCTTATAACAACCAAGAGTGTGATTAGTTCTATGTGGCAATTCCTGGGGAAGTTTAGTGGCAGATTAGGTGTCAACCAGTAGTTCAATCTCTCCCTTTATAAATACCCCCTCTCCTCTCTTCACTTGGTTTCTTTTAGAGAAATCAAAGTTTTCCCCTTTGTGCTTAAGTGTGTTTGTGCGAGAGAGAGTAGAGAGGAAGAGTAGTTTGGTGATAGCAAGGTGTTTCTGAAGCTGTGCTTGTGTCTTTAGCCTTGGAGAAATTCTAGGTGAGTTCAGTATAGGAAAAACCCACCTTAAACCATGCTTGGTTGTTATATTGAAATTTTCAGAGTTTAAATTGTTGAGTTTGAGTACTAGATCCTTGCATGCAGGGCTGAATGGTTAAATTTACTGTCTAGTTTTGCATGCAAGTCCAACTTGTTAAATTTGATGATTGATGTGAGAAGATGTGAATTAAAAGTGTTGCATGCAAGTAAAAATCCTTTGAAATGTGAATATGTATGTGTGGGTGAAGTTTTGTTGTGCAGGTACTATCCATGTGGTGCATAACAAGTTCTTGCAGGTTACACCCATGGTATGGTGTGATTGAGTATTTATGCAGTAAGGTGCATCCATTTGGAGTTTTCAGAAGTGGACTGAGTTTGCTGATCCGTGGGCTAAGAAACCCGATGGGAGAGGTGGCGGTTGGATATACAACCGTAAGGTGTGTTATCCTCCCTACCGAGCCTTAACACGGATGGTGAGAGAGATTGCCGTGATTTCTAAATCCTTTGCATTCTCCCCACCGAAAACTCAGTGTCACCAAGGACAGAGAAATTGTGTTGGAGTGGAGATTGGAGTTATGGAAGTTTTGTGGTTGAGATAGTGATGTGGAGTGGTGATGTGATACGGTGGTTTACGATTGGAGGGGAGAGCGGTGGTTGTTGGAGTCAAAATCCCCTCCTCGAAGATTGACGGAACGAGAAGTCAAGGTCGTGATCAAATGGAACTTATCCCGAACATGGAACGGACAAGCTAAGGCAAACTGCCCACGATCCGTCCAAGACATCAACCGGCGGCTGGGACAAGGCCAGCCGCCGGGTCTTCTTACACCCACGGCCGGCGGCTGGGATAAGGCCAGCCGCCGGGTCTTCATTGATCCACGACCGGCGGCCGGGATAAGGCCAGCCGCCGGATCGTCTTGGTCCATCAACCGGCGTCCGGGACAAGTGCCAGCCGCCGGATCTTCACACGACCATGACCGGCGTCCGGGACAAGTGCCAGCCGCCGGATCGTCACACGTCCATGACCGGCGGCCGGGACAAGTGCCAGGCGCCGGATCTTCACACGACCATGACCGGCGTCCGGGACAAGTGCCAGCCGCCGGATTTTCACACGACCATGACCGGCGTCCGGGACAAGTGCCAGCCGCCGGATCTTCACACGACCATGACCGGCGTCCGGGACAAGTGCCAGCCGCCGGATCGTCACACGTCCATGACCGGCGTCCGGGACAAGTGCCAGCCGCCGGATCATCACACGTCCATGACCGGCGGCCGGGACAAGTGCCAGCCGCCGGATCCTTGTGCGTCCATAACCGGCGGCCGGGATAAGTGCCAGCCGCCGGATCCTTATGCGTCCATGGCCGGCGGCTGGGATGAGTGCCAGCCGCCGGGTGTTCTCCATCCAAGGCCGGCGGCTGGGATAAGGCCAGCCGCCGGATCTTCATCACATACCAACCGGCGGCTGGGATAAGGCCAGCCGCCGGATCATCATCACATGCACACGATCGTTTCTCAAGACAAGACTCATTACCCGAACATCGTCCAGTCGACCGACCATCATGCCCGGACCGACCCGAGGATCATCCTTTGCATGTTCTGACTCCAAAGACGTCCGTAAACATTCCCCGAAGGACCGTGACGAACGTCCAGCCGTCCGTGGATCAGTCGCCGAGCACACGAGCTAGAGGAACCGGCGGCTGGCCATCAACACCGAAACCGGCGGCTGGAAGTTCAAACAAAAAACGGGCGGTTCAAATCTCAGAAGTCGTAAAACGCTCGGAACACTGTTCACGCGGGAAAAACCGTTAAAAACACTATTCATCCCGAGACAAAGTTAACCGAAAAATCGAATTAAGCATAAACCGAAAATTCGGATTACTATTCACCGGTTTACTATTCACGAGTCACTATTCATCGGCGGGCCAGATTTGGGTCAGGATGCGCAGACGGATCACGGAAGACTCTCGGGCCGGATATCGGGCCCAAAAAGCTTAAGTCGGCGGCTGGGAAGGAAGGACAAAGTCCCACATCGGAAATCTGAAGTCTTAGCCTCCTAGGATTGTCAGTATATATATGTACGCTCATGTAAGGTTTAAATCCATCCCAGATCCGAGTATTAGGAGTTTTTAGCAATTTAAGACTATTCAGCTTTTGCTAATTTCCCTTGTACTTTCGGAAAATATCAATAAAATCTCCCTTTTCATCTTTTTGGCATTTTCGGTCCTTTAGTTCTTTTTAAATAGAATTTTCGAGCCCCCATTAAATATAAGTTTTGACAGTGTGAGTTTCGGCTCTCACAGTGGTGGTATGTGATCAGTCCGTTGTCGGGTAGTCTTCGGACTGAAGCGGAACCGGGAGAGATGGTTCAGTGGCTGTATGAGTGTGATCCCATTTGGTATTCCTCCACGGCATCGATGGACTGAGAGGTGGGGAAGACTCGGATGTCGGGGTGGATGCCCAGCCTGAGTGTACCTGACGAGGTACGGTTTTGACAGCGTCCGGAAGAGGAAGGTCGGAGCTGGGGTCGGAATACATTTGTGCGAAAGCCGGTGTATGACCTTGTTTGTGAAGTTCCGGCTTGACAGTCTTTGTGATAGTCAAGTGCAGGGTGTTTACGGGGATCCACACCATACTTTGAGATCTCAGTGCCCACGCGTGTGTTGTGCGTTCCAGGACGCCCAGACTAACGTTGTTTTGTGCTTCGGCTATCTACTTTTATGTTGCTTCGGCTATTTTGTTATTTGATTGATTGCTTGTTGTGTGTTGCATGATGGGGAATGGGATGGAGTTTTATTATATCTGGACTCACTAAGTAATCTCCCGATTACTTATCCCTTTTCTCTCTTTTCCCCCTTGTGCAGGAGACCCATATAGTAGCTCGTGGTGGAACGTAGGAAGACCGGAAGTAGACTTGTTTTCAGGCGTGTAGCAAAGAGTCAGTTGCATAAGTATGTTATGTTTTCCGCTGTGTTTATAAACTCGTTAAGTGTGGCCACCTATGGTTTGTAATATGTAAGACTTTGTAAGCTGTTTTCGGATGAATAAAATGAAGTGTTTTGTGGAAAGTTTGTGTTTGCCTCAATGATATTAATCTTGTCCGGACTAACACAACTTGAGACCAAGGTACGGGTTTCAAAGCCTTAGGCTGAGGTCGAGAGGTAACCGGTGTTGAGTGATAGGTTGGCTCTGTTTTCGGACTTGTCCTGGAATGAGCCGTCTTGTTACCTAACCTCCGGACTGTGGTGTCTCCGGATCGGCTGGGTCGTGCGGTCGTTCATGTTCTTGTTTGATTGTCATTCGGCCGTATATGCCTAGTCCGATTTGGGGGTGTTACATGTGATGTGTCTACAAACCACTACTCAGGACACAACACAACTCTGGCATAAGAGGTACATGCACCTTCACAATTCTGGCTTGAAGATGCTAAATACCAAAGGAATGGTGAGAGGATTACCGAGTCTCGTGGAAACCGAAACTGTGTGCACACATTGTTTGAAAGGAAAACATCACAGAGAGATTATTCCAAGGAAGGCTGCGTGGAGAGCAACAGAAAGATTGGAGCTAGTTCATGCTGACATTTGTGGCTCGATTACTCCTACATCAATCGGTAGCAAGAGGTAATTCATTTCCTTCATTGATGATCTCACCGGGAAAGCTTGGGTATACTTTCTTGTATACAAAGCCGATGCATTTGCTATCTTCAAACAATTCAAAAGCAATGTAGAGAAGGAGACAGAGTTGTCGATCAAGTGCCTGAGGACAGATCGTGGGGGAGAATTTACATCCAGAGACTTCAATGAGTACTGCAAAGAAAATGAGACTAAGTGACAACTTACCACATCATATACTCCATAGCAAAACGGGGTTGCAGAGAGAAATAATAGAACAGTTATGAATATGGAAGAAGTTTGCTTGTGGAGAAAGACGTTCCCAAAAATCTCTGGCTAGAAGCTGTCAATTGGGCATTCTACAATCTCTATAGGTGCCCAACGAGTTCAGTCAAAGATATGACACCAAAGGGAGGTTGGAGTGGAGTCCTACCTTCTGTTGCACATTTGAGGGTGTTCGGGTATGTAGCCCATGCTCACATACCCGACGTGCAACGAACAAAGCTTGAAGATAAAAGTCGGTGCTGTATTCTACTTGGCGTCAGTGCAGAATCTAAAGGATACATGCTGTTTGAACCTGTCAGCAAGAAAATTACAGTCAGCAGAGATGTAGATTTCGAGGAAAGTAAGAAGTGGGATTTGGACACAAGCTACAACGAGCTCATCAACCTTGATTTGGAATGGGGCAGTTAGATTGAAGAACAGAGATTTGAATCTGACACTAGAGTAGGAGACATCTCAGAAGATGTAGCAGATCGTATCATCACCCCTGCAGCTGGTACATTAGTTAATACGGGAACAGAGGTAATTGAAAGTTCACGTATGGGGGGAGCTCGAATGAAAAGATCACCAATCTGGATGAATGATTATGATATAAGGACAGAAGAAGCTGTTGATGAGGAGGAAGGATAAATTGCTTAGATCGTGTCATTCACTAGGGTGTTTTCTCTTTAAGCTGAAGCGGGTCTAGTTGCCTTTGAAGATGCAATACAAAGCGATTATTGGAAACAAGCAATGGATTCAGAGATTAGCTCAATCGAAAGGAATAACACCTGGAAGCTAACTGATCTCCCACAAGGAGCCAAGAGTATAAGAGTTAAATGGGTTTACAAAACCAAACTTAATCAACATGGAGAAGTGGAGAAGTACAAAGCCTGTTTGGTTGCCAAAGGGTATGTTCAAGAGCATGGAATTGACTATGAAGAAGTATACGCTCTTGTAGCTCGAATTGACACAGTAAGGATGATCATGGCTCTATCAGCGCAAAGGGCTTGGACCATCTATCAACTGGGTGTGAGTTCTGCATCCTTACAAGGAGAAATAACCGAAGAAGTTTATGTAGAGCAGCCAAGGGGTTACGAACAAAAGAATGCAGAAGACAAAGTTTACAGACTCCACAAAGCTCTATACGGTCCGAAGCAGGCACCAAGACCTTGGTTCAGCAGGATAGACTCATATTTCAAAAAGACGGGGTTTGAGAAGTATGCGAGTGAGCAAACCCTGTTTAACAAAACAAACGACCAAGGTAAATGTCTCATTATTAGTCTGTATGTGGATGATTTGATTTACACTGGGAATGATGAGGGAATGATGAAAGCTTTCAAAGAGTCTATGATGGAAGAGTTTGATATGTCTGATATGGGGAAAATGAAATATTTCCTTGGATTATAGGTAACACAGTTTGATGGAGGGATATTATTTAGTCAGAAGAAGTATGTGAAAGAGGTGCTCAAACGATTTGGAATGGAAGAGAGCAACCCGGTCTTGAATCCTATTGTTCCTGGATTCAAGATTCACAAAGATGATCACGGAGTGAAGGTGAATGAATCAACCTACAAGAAACTGGTTAGTAGTTTGATGTATTTAACAGCTACAAGGCCAGACGTGATGTATGCAGTCAGCCTCATCAGTCGATACATGTCAAATCCAACCGAACTTCACCTTGCAACAGCCAAAAGGATCCTGAGATATTTGTAGGGAACAGCTGGATAAGGGATTCTGTATCAGAAAACGGGAACAAGAGAGTTGGTTGGGTTTACTGATAGTGATTATGCAGGGTGTGTGGAGAATAGAAAGAGTACTTCTGGGTACGCATTCATTCTGAGCAGTGGAGCAGTAGCTTTGTCTTCTCGAAAGCAACCGATTGTCACCTTGAGTACTATGGAAGCAGAGTTTGTGGCAGCCGCAGTATGCACATGTCAATTGGTGTGGATGTAAAGAATTCTGAAATGAATCGGCTATGATGGAAGCAAAAGTCCGGTGATATTCTGCGATAATAGCTCAACCATCAACTTATCAAAGAATCCACTAATGCACAGTAAAAGCAAACACATCGATGTGCGTTTCCATTTCCTGCATGAACTGGTTAATGAAGTAGCTGTGCAGCTGAGGTTTTGTGGGACGCAAGATCAGATAGCAGACATATTCACTAAGCCACTCAAGCTGGAGAAGTTTCATGGACTGAGGAAGCGATTGGTGTCATCAGTGAACCAGGTTTAAACTAGTCATTCGTCTAGTTTAAGAGAGGGAATGTTAAGTGTCAGTCTAGCTGTTGTCATTGTTGTCTGAGTCTTTAGAAAGATCTGTTTAGTTGTTTAAGTTGTTTGGCAACGTGGTCACTATGTTTATATCACGTCTGCACTTTCTTATTATGTTTCTTGTTGTTTCCATGATTCTTGAAAGGCTATATAAGCCATTGTTTTTCTCTTAACGAAGCAGTCAGTTTTTCCTGAATTGTTATCCTAGTTTAACAGGTATTTGTTACCTATGAAGCACGGGGATGTCTGTTTGGTGCCGTCTCACGTACCCGTAACGTTTCTGGGACGGGGACGTCATCGGGACGGCGTGGAAACGTCCCCGCAACGTATCCGTAAATTGGAGACGGCTCAAAGTTTCAGGGGATGGATCAAACTACCGGAGACGGCAAATAGGTACGTTTCCTTTTTTTTTCTTTACTTTTTTTTGTCATATAAACAAAGTTTCAATTTTACACAATTGGCAAACACTTTGTGAAAAGGAAACCAAAGAGTCAATAAAAAATAGGAAAAACTTGTTATATAAGGAGTTTTAGTTTTAGGTTTATGATCACAATTCACAAACTTTTCATTCCTTCATCTCGGGTAACGGGTTTGCTTTCCCCCTCTTCACGTCTTGAAGTCTTTGCGTTTGAACCATAGTCGATTATATAATTGATCAGTTATTGTTCTCTGCAATTCCATTAACCACTTGTGCAAGGTATGTTTTTATTAATTCTCTGCAATTCTCTGTTTTTTATGTTCATATTTTAAAATTTTCCAGTTTGGTCATAATTTAATCATGACTTCTTAATCTCAAGGAGACAATGATAATGTTGGTCATAATAGTTTGGATAGTGGATCTTCTAATTAGTCGGAAGAAGCTCCATTAAAATTATAGTATGAAGTTCTTATATTTCTAATAATATATATATATATATATATGTAGACATATATTTGCCGTACCCGTATCTCTATATTTTTAGTTTTGCCGTTTCCCGTCCCCGCCCCCGTCCCCGTATATGTCCCCGTATCCGTCTCAGTGCAACTTTAGTTTGTTACTCACTGTGGATGGAACTCAATAGTATACTGTTTTTGCTTTGGTGTGCCAATTGTGACATGGCCAAGGTATGTAGAGCAACAGCTCAATGCGTGTCTGATGGTGAAGGAACTGAGTCTCGATGTAGAGATGAAGAGTGATTACAGGGCACGTCGCAGTGAGTTCGTAAGTGCAGACGAGATAGAGACAGTGATTCTATGTGTGATGGACAAGAATAATGATTTGGTGAGGAAGAGAGTGATAGATATCTCTCAGATGGCGAGGAAAGCTATGTTGAATGGTGGATCTTACTGAGAAATGCATACATGACGTGTTAGGCATCAAGCCTTAGCCTTTTCTTCTCTATAAGCTATTTAAATCTTTTTATGCTAGTCCTTTTCACTTTCTTTCCCTCGAACCTTGTTCCTTTCTTTTATGTTTAAACATTCGTTAGTCCTCTCATGCGTAAATCCTCGTTGCCTTTCATTACAACATTTGCTATCATCAAGCCCACTCGCTTATGAAAATGGCGTTAAATTTGATTTCTCTGCACCAACTTACGCATTCTGATGATGAAAATTTATTGATTCCGGACTTTGTGAGCCACCGGGTTTATTATGCAACAAAAGCCTAATAATTATACTAGGTTTTGTTGAATAAAATTTGTGAACCCATCAATATGAATAAAATTTGTCATTTACTAGCTTTTTTATTTTCACCTTCAATATAATTATAATCTGATTTTTTTTTTAAAGTATATTATCTTTTTGGTCTTTTATGGACTCATTGCATTGTATATTTATTTCAGTTTGTAAATTTGAACATACGCATTAACGCGGAAAACTAGGGGTTAACCCACCCTACGGGTGGATTAGTAAATGAATTAATAATATAAAATGACTTTTAATCTAAAATTATAATAAATATTTAAAAATATTTAGTTTACTTTTATCATGATATACGATAAAATTCTTTAGAAATGCAGTCACTTGATATTTAACATGCATAATTAGATTATTTTTCTGTATAGGATATTTTTTCTTGAATCAATTTGTACTTTCTTACTTAAAAACAAAGATCAATTTGTATTATCATTTCTCTTAGACATTAACCTTAAACCACTGATTTAGATAAAGAATAAAAAAGTCGATTTAATCTAATGCATAAAACGACTTATGCTAGATAATCGACACTAACATTTAATTTCTTGAATCTCACGTGGCTATATTCATAAAAAAAATACAATATATATTTTCTATGATCTTTTGAAAGATGTGAATGATCTTAGAATAAATAATCAAAATGACTTCTGAAATTCTTATTATTATTGTTATATTTTCTGACAAAAAAAAAACTGTTATATTTAAAGATGATAGTTATTATAAGTATTTAAGTATAGGAAGCACAAATTATAAAAATCATTTTTTTATAAATCGATTAGTGACGAACTCCATAACCGGCCCAATATAACCAAGACTAAGTCGGCCCATACTTAGAGTTTTCATATTCCTTGTTGTCCAAGGTTTTCTTTTTCTTGTTTATGTAATATTTTTTTTTCCTTTCATGTAAACCACTATATATATGGACCCCTGGTCATTCATTAATAGACACAGAAACATTCAGTTTACAACACGTTATCAGCACGAGTTTGCTCTGATAAGACGCCGACCCCATAAATCCTAATTACCGCCGACCGCCGACCTGAAGAGAGAGCGACCGCCGATTCCAATCAACTCGTGGTTAGTTTGTTTTCCGAGGTCTTTAGCTCCTGGTTCAAATCCATTCAACCCAAATGGTGATCAAGGTAAAATCAAATCCCTAAACTCAAGAACACCAAATCGAATTTGAATCTAAGTGAATATAAACCCTAAAATCAGATTTGATTGTGTTAATTGATTGATTGCATGAAACCCTAAAGCCTATTCTGCGATTTTAGATCATTGATCTGCTAAGCCCTAGTCACGATTTAAAGCATTGAATCCTATATATTGTTTTGCTTGATTAAATTACTTGATTGATCACCTAGAACTAAAACCCCAAAATCGTGACTACTAAAATCTAAAGCCATGAATTCGGTTGTTTGCTTTATGAATTAAGATTGTTAGCTTGTTTGCTCATTGTTGCATGCATCAAACCTAGAACTAAAACCTTGAAAAAAAAAATCAAAAATTGCAAAGCCTATCCTATCTTGAATAGGAAAATCTAGTCTTTCCTTTTTAGAAAAAGGAAATTTTGAAAATTCTTAATCCTTGCATGATCATTTCCTTTTATTATTTTTGTCCTAGATCATGCTTGCCTAGGATTGATTTTTATGCATATAAAACCGCATGATTATTTGATAAAACCAAAGGCATGATTAATTGAATGAAATTGCATGCTAGCTCATTTAAACTTGAAACTATACTTTGCATCAGTTGTCGAAAATCAACAATCTCGAATTTGCTGCACTCAATATTTCGGGCGACAATTACTTACAGTGGGCCCTGGATACTAAGATTATCCAAAGTCAATGGGGCTAGGTGAATGTATAATTGATGGTAATGAAACTTCCGAAAAGGAGAAGTACAAGGCGATTTTAATCATACACCATCACCTAGCTGAGATTCTCAAGAATCAGTACATCACCATTGAGAATCCGATGGACCTTTGGACAGCGTTGAAATCCAGCTATGATCACAAGAAAACGGTGCTATTACCCAGAGCCCGATTTGACTGGAAGAATCTGAGGATCCAGGATTTTAAAACCGTGGATGAATATAACTCGGCATTATTCTTGAAACTATGTGGTGAGAAGATGACTGAAAGCGACTTGCTAGAGAAAATATTCTCGACCTTTCACACTAATAACATTGTGCTTCAACAACAATATCGTGAAAAGGGTTTTACCACATATGCAAGTCTAAACTCTTGTTTGCTACTTGCTGAGCAAAACAATGAGTTGTTAATGATGAATAGTGCAATGAGACCTCCCGGTTATACCCCATTACCCAAAGCTAATAAAGCTGAAGAGGCCAAGAAAGAGCCTAAGGAGACTAAAGAGACCAACTACGTCCAACGTGATAGATATTCCAGCCGTGGTCGCGGCCGATGGAACGGACGTGGAGATGGTCGTGGCAATGACCGAGGACACCCCTATGGTGGTCACGGCCGTGGAAACCGATCCGACTTCAGTCGTGGTCGTGGTAGAGGCCACAGTATATCCAAACGCAACACTCGGCCAAATCTTCTTCTTGCCACCGATGTGGTATGGGGAACCATTGGGCAAAGACGTGCAGGACTCCTAAGTACCTTGTTGACCTCTATCAAGAGAGTTTGAAAAAGGGTCCCGAAGCTCATTTGGTCCATCACGATGGTGAAGACGACTTCGACCATGAGAATGATGACCAACTGGATTATGAGACTTCGGATTGTCTAAAGGAGTCTAATTGATTTCGGCATCTAGTAGTTTGTTTTTTATTTGGTTTTTCTTTGTCTTGTTCCTTTATGATTCCTATTGTTCTATGACTTTGATTTTGACTTATGATTTATTACATTAAGTTTTTATGCATTACGATTCGTGTGTCAATACAACCAATGTCTAAGACATGGTTCATTAGCACAATTGCGGGTATAACTAGTCCTATTAAAGGCTACGACCAGGCCCATATTCCTAAGGGCACGCATCTTAAAATATCAGATGCTTTATATTCATCCAGCTCAAAAAGGAGCTTATCGAGTTTCAAAGATATTCGTTTGAATGGTTTCCATATTGAAACAAAGGGTGAAGGGAATAAAGAATTCTTACATATTACTTAGATCACCCAAGGCCATAAGAAGGTCTTAGAGACTATACCCGCATTATCTACTGGCCTTTACTATGCCAAGGTTAGTATGATAGAAGCTAATGCTGCAGTAAGCAAGAGGTTTACTGAGCAATTCCATATATGGCATGACCGGCTTGGCCATCCCGGTTCTAACATGATGCGTAAACTCATACAGAGTTCTAAAGGGCACACCCTCAAAGAAAACAGAGTTTTCCCTAAGAATCTCAAGTGTGTAGCATGTTCACAAGGGAAACTCATCATTAGGCCATAACCAGTCAAAGTAACCAAAGAGACTTTACATTTTCTGGAAAGAATACAAGGAGATATATGTGGACCAATACACCCACCATTTGGGACGTTTAGATATTTCATGGTCCCCATTGATGCATCAACCCGCAGGTCGCATGTTTGCTTATTGTCCACTAGAAACCAAGTGTTTGCTAGGTTGCTGGCCCAAATCATCAGACTGCGAGCCCACTTCCCAGACTTTTCACTTAAGACTATACGTCTTGACAATGCTGGTGAATTCACGTCCCAAGCGTTCAATGACTTGTATGTTCATGGGGGTAAGTGTGGAACATCCCGTGGCACATGTCCATACACAGAACGGATTGGCAGAATCCTTCATTAAACTAATTTAGCTAATAGCTCGACCATTACTCATGAGGTCGCAGCTTCCAGTCTCAGCTTGGGGACATGCAGTATTACATGCAGCCGAACTTATACCATCTAGTGAGCATAGATATTCCCCATCCCAATTACTAATGGGTCTAGAGCCAGACATTTCCCATCTAAAGACATTTGGGTGTGCCGTTTATGTACCCATAGCACCACCACAGAGAACAAAGATGGGACCTCAAAGGAGGATGGGAATATATGTTGGTTTTGATTCTCCCACCATTATTAAGTATCTTGAGCCGACCACGGGTGATCTATTTAAGGCCAGATACGCGGATTGTCAATTTGATGAATCCGTTTTTCCTACCTTAGGTGGAGAGAATAACAAGCTGGTTAAAGAAATATCATGGAATAAAACATCCTTGAATTGGCAAGATCCTCGGACTCTAGAATGTGAATCAGAGATCCAAAAGATTATACATTTACAAAAGCTAGCTAATCAATTGTCAGATTCCTTTGTTGACCCGAAGAAAGTAACAAAATCGTACATACCAGCTTGTAATGCACCAGTACGAATAGATGTCGAAAAGGGACACACTCAAGTTGCTACAGAGTCTATAGCACGTAAGAAACGTGGTAGACCAGTAGGCTCCAAAGATAAGAACCCTCGGAAATCAAAGAAAGGTGCAATAGTTGAAACCGAGGTTCGAGAAACCATAGACATGGCCGCGGCTAATGATCCTAAGGAACCGATCAATGAGTTTTGGGACGCCAAATCTCAAGGTCTTGAAGGTCTAGATAATAATGAGATCTCAATAGACTATATCATGTCTGGAATACAATGGAACCGAAAAGATGTCGACATCAATGATATATTTGCTTACAAGGTAGCACTTGACTTAAATGAGGATCGGGAACCCACCTCTATATTAGAGTGCACTCAAAGATCTGATTGGTTAAAATGAAAAGAATACATAGACGTGGAGTTGAATATATCAAAGAAAGAGGAATGTGTTTGGTCCAATAATAAGGACACCATTCGATGTAAAACCAGTAGGACACAAATGAGTCTTTGTAATTGTGAGAAATGAACATGGTGAAATTGTGAGATATAAGGCACGGCTTATTGCACAAGGATTCTTACCAAGACCAAGAATAGATTATGAGGAGATATACTCCCCTGTGGTGGATGCTAAGACATTTAGATTCTTGATAAGTCTGGTTATAAAAGAGAAACTTGATTTGCGGCTAATGGATGTAAGTGACCGCACATTTATATGGTCCACTGGATAATGAAATATATATATCAGATTACCAGAGGGTATTGAGCTCAAAGATAAGAAAGGTTCTCGAGAACAACACTGCATAAGGCTGGACAAATCCCTTTATGGACTTAAACAAAGTGGGCGTATGGAAGGCTATAAGAACGACCCCATCAGTCCATGTATATTCATAAAAAAGTTTGCAAACAAAGGATTTGTAATCATAGCAGTATACGTGGATGATTTAAACATCCTAGGAACCTCTGGAGAAATCGCCCAAACAGTTGAGTATTTAAAGAAAGAGTTTGAGATGAAAGACCTAGGTAAAACTAAGTTCTGTTTGGGATTGCAGCTTGAGTACATAAATAATGGAATCCTTGTTCATCAAATGGCATATACTGAAAAAGTACTCAAGAGATTTAATATAGACCAGGCCCACCTATTGACCAGCCCAATGGTGGTGAGAAGCCTCGGATTGGACAGTGATCCATTCGGTCCAAAGAAGGACGACGAAGAAATTCTCGGTCCTGAAGTGCCATACCTCAGTGCTATAGGAGCTTTAATGTATTTGGGTAGCCACACTAGGCCAGATATTTACGTGACCGTAAACTTCCTATCTAGACTCAGCTCATGTCCAACTCAAAGGCACTGGAACGGTATCAAGCATATCCTACGTTACCTACAAGGAACGAAGGATCTATGCTTATTTTATACTAACCTTAACAAAGAAGGTTTAGTTGGTTTTGCTGATGCAGGTTATCTGTTGGATCCGCACAATGCTAGATTGCAAACTGGTTATGTTTTCACGCACGGTGGGACAGCAATTTCTTGGCGATCTATGAAGCAAACAATCGCGGCCACTTCGTCCAATCACGCAGAGATATTGGCAATCCATGAGGCCAGCTGCGAATGTGTTTGGTTAAGGTCAATGACCCAACATATCCGATCAGATTGTAGCATGGTTGAAGACAAGGAACCAACCGTCATGTACGAGGATAATGCGGCCTGCGTTGCACAGCTCAAGGACGGCTACATCAAAGGCGACCGGACGAAGCACATTTTACCAAAGTTCTTCTTCACGCATGAATTACAAAAAGACGGTCAAGTTCAAATTCTGCAAGTCCGATCGAGTGAAAATTCAGCCAATTTATTCACCAAGGCGCTACCGACTTCAACACTCAAGAAACTCATACACAAGATTGGAATGTGAAGACTTGGAGATCTTCAGTGATGCTCAAATCAGGGGGAGTAATACGTGTTGTACTCTTTTTCCTGGTACGGTTTTAATGAGGCAACATCCCCAAGCGTATTATAGAGATACCTTAGCATCTGGCATGGTTATGTCATCCAAGGGGGAGTGTTATAAATCGATTAGTGATACTCCATAACCGGCCCAATATAACCAAGACTAACTCGGCCCATACTTAGAGTTTTCATATTCCTTGTTGTCCAAGGTTTTCCTTTTCTTGTTTATGTAATATTTCCTTTTCTCCTTTCATGTAAACCACTATATATATGGACCCTTGGTCATTCATTAATAGACACATAAACATTCAGTTTACAACATAAATAGTTTTGTTTTGTCAAAATAAATCAAGTTTTTTTTAACACTAATGTAATCATCGATTGTAAGAGCCACAAACGGCCAAACAGATGGGAACAATAGGACCTGTTCCCTGGCCTCAGCTTGTAGGCAACACATCGCCAAACGTCAAAGAAAAGTGTAGCAAAGATTTAAACAAACCCAGACCAAAGATGTCGAAAGGTGTGAAACAGAAAAACAGAAAAAAGGAAAGAGAAAAGATCATCAAAACAGAGATATGTCGACTCAGGGTAGGAATAAAATCACTTGGGGATTTCAAAACTTCATATTCAGAGCCTGAGGCATCAGACTGCAGAACTTGCTGCAACTATATTGGTCCATCCCTGGCAATGTAAGATTGGTGTCTATTGTCCCGCGTCACACTTAACGCAATTCCTTGAGCAGTTCTGTTTGCAAATTCCGAACAGTGATCGAAAGACCAAAGACGGATAGATGCGATGCACTGATAGATGGAAGTCAGAATCTGATCTAAATAAGGGAAGGATAGAGGTTGCAGGAGGATTTCTCTGGCACGAGAGAGGGAAGATTCAAAGATAATTGAGTCCTCTCCTAAGTTTTTCACAGATTCCACTGCCCAGAGAAAGGCGAGGAGTTCTGCTTCTTCTAATGAGGATACCATAGCAAAGGAGCGGTGGCTATGATATCTGACTGAGCCATGATGATCTCGAACTAACCAAGCTGCACCAGAGATAGAACAACCAGGACTCCAAGACGCACCGATGTTGCACTTTAACGCATTAAAATTGGGGAAATTCCATCTATTCTGTCCTAAAGCTGGAGGTTCTAGCAGATCAGAGACGAGGGATGATTGAGTGTTGCAGGTTAACCACAAATCAGTTTCCTCTAAGGCTTTATCACAAATGGTTGGAGGCTTTAAACAAGTATGTTCGAAAGCGAGAGCATTCCTGGCCTTCCACAGTTGCCAGAGGATCCAGGGAAAAGAATGGCGAGTCCTATCCGGAGTAGATAGTTTCTTACTGCCACCTAATAGGAAGCTCAAATTTAGCATGATAGAAGAGGAAGAGAAACCAGAAGGCGGCAACGGAATGCCAGAGCATTCCCAGACCTCCTCAGGCATTGGACAGTTGAACAAGATATGGCAAATGGTTTCTACATTCTCACAACAAACAATACATCGAGGGTCAAGGTTCATTCCTCGTGAATTCAGGCGATCTTTTACCGCAAGCGCACCAGAGAGAGCTTTCCACAAGAAATGTTTCAGCTTGGAGGGTGCTTTTGTTTTCCAAATATTTTTCCAGACCAAACTTTCTAGAGGAGTAATGAGCTGTTGATCAGGGTTGTTCGCAGCCAGCACTGAATCTAGGAGTTTTTAACCAGTTTGAGTTGTATACTCCCCATGTGTAGTGAAACCCCATTTCAAAGTATCCTGAGCATTGGTGAGACTTTTATAAGCGAGATTCTAGCCACATCCTCCTCTGTAAACAGTAGACGAAGACAATTCTGATCCCAGAAGTTTTTTATGAGGCACGAGCAGATCCGCCACCGAAAGAGTAAGATCCACTATCGCATGAGGATTGTAACGAGGAGAACGGGGAAGACCATCCATTATCCAGTTTTCAAGCCATACTCTCGTACTTCTCCCATTCCCAATACGTTTCAGAAGGCCACGTTGAAGAACTTCCCGGCCATGCAAGATGCTACGCCAGGCGTATGAAAGTCTTCTACCCAAGCCACTCTCCATAAAGGAAATTTGGTTGAAATAGCGGTGCTTGAGGATTTGTGCAAGTAACGAGTCCGGTTTGGACCAGATTCTCCAAGCTTGTTTGCCAAGCAGAGCTTGGTTAAAGCGGAAAATATCATGAAATCCTAAGCCACCCTTATCCTTGCGTTCACACAATTTATTCCAAGCAATCCAAGGTATTTTTTTTCTTGTTGTAACCACTGCTCCACCAGAACTGAGTAAGCACGCTTGTTATTTTTTTACAGAGGTTTTTTGGCAACTTGAAACAGGACATTGCATAGATTGGAAATGCAAGTCCGACCGATTTCGCCATAATTTATTTGCCACCACTCGATAACCCTTTTGCATGCCAGCCATTAACCCGACTATGTACTCTCTCTTGGACAAAATTCAACATTTTCTTTTTTGAACCATTGAAACATTCAGGTAAACCAAGATAGGTTCCTTCCCCACCTTCCGTAATGATACCCAGAGCCGCCTTAATGCTCGCTTTAACAGAATCTGGGACCTTGGAACCAAAGATGATGGAAGATTTGCTTTTGTTTATAAGCTGCCCAGACACCTCTCCATAGGCTTTCAGACAACGAGAGATTTCCAAAGCTTCCTCCTCAATCACTTTACACATGACAAGACTATCATCCGCAAACAGCAGATGATGCACCGCTGGACCAGATGCCGCCAGCCTGATCCCATGTAAAACTCCCTTTGTTTCCGATTTGTTTAAACATCCAAAGAGTGCTTCCACAGCTAGGATGAATAAGAAGGGTGACAGTGGGTCTCCCTGCCGAATCTCGCGTTCCGGTTTTATAAACCCATGTGGACGACCATTAAGAAGCACCGTGTATGACACAGATGAGAAACAAGCCATGATCCATCGAACCCAGATTCTGCAAAAACCCATTCTTTCCAGCAGAGTTTATAGAAAGGACCATTCCACACGGTCATAGGCTTTGGACATGTCCGTTTTTATGGCCATGAAGTTTTTAGCCACTCTGGCATTGGTTCTGAGGCCGTGAACCATCTCATGTGCTATAAGGATATTGTCCGAGATCAACCGACCTGAAACAAAAGCTCCCTGAGTGTTTGGAATTATTTGTGGCAGAAAGGCTTTCAGTCGGGAGCAGAGAATCTTAGATATGATTTTGTAATGAACAGAGCATAAGCTGATTGGTCGCATATCTGTCATTTTCGAGGGGTTTGGCACTTTTGGGAGCAGGCATAAATGTGTATGATTCCAACCTCTCGGAAGTATCGCCGATTCAAAAAAGCCGAGTACTTCCTTTGTGATGGATGGCCCTACTAAATGCCAGAATTTCTGATAAAAGATTCCTGTCAATCCGTCCTCACCCGGAGCGCTACTTCCCTTGATATTGAAGACTGCTTGTTTAATCTCTTCTTGAGAGACAGGGGCTGTCAGACTGTTGTTCATCGCTTCAGATATGCGGGGTTGGAAATCTTCAAAGAGAGTGTCCAGGTCATATGGGTTGGAACTCATAAACAGATCACGAAAGTATTCAACTGCAATGTGTCCTTTAGCACCTTCAGAGTAGTGTTCCTGACCCAAATCGTTCAGCAGCATAAGCACCCGAATTTTGAGTTTCCTTCCATTTACACAGTTGTGAAAGAACTTGGTGTTCATGTCACCTTCTTGAAGCCATTGTTCTCTGCACTTTTGTCTCCAGAACATCTCTTCATCCTTATATGCGGCAGCTAAGTTTGATTTCATTTTCCTCATCACGCCATGGCTGGGATTAGGTTTTGCGATTTCCTTCTCCAGTTCCTTCTGCAGCCTCTGAATTCTGTTTTTGGAGTTAACATCAGAACTCTTCTTCCACGCAGCAATTTCCTTACGGCAATTCGAAATGCGGTCCAGTAAAGGTATCTCCTCAACTTGTGGATTTCCCCAACCTTTCTGCACCACTGCTTCAAAACCTTCTTTGTTTATACATCTCTTATCGAAGAAAAAACGACCTCGCATTGGAGTCTCATGTTCCAGAAAGAAAGAGAGACGGATTGGGCGATGGTAAGATGCCAACATGTCCAGATATTCGATTTGTGATCTTGGAAAGAGCTGAAACCACTCATCATTTCCAAAGCTTCTGTCTAATCAGCATTGAACCCATATTTGATTCCTCCATCCAGCCCAAGAGAAGTTGTTGCCACAACTCCTTATCTCACGAATTTTGCAATTGTCCACCATATTTCGGAAGTTCCAAAATGAGCTCTCAGTACGAGTTGGTCCCCCCATCTTTTCTGCATTGGACAGTAATTCGTTGAAATCCCCTATTAGGATCCACGGTGCATCTTTCGTCAGACTAATATTCATGATCTGGTTCCAAACCAAGTTCCGGCGTTCTTTGACCGGATCCCCATAAACACAGGTTAAGAAAAAAACCATTGAACCCATAGTAACCTTCAAGTCAATGATACGATTATTTTTGGATAACATATCGACTTGATAGACATTCTTCCACATCACAGATAAACCACCACATAGACCTCGTGGTTCCACTGTAACAACCTCATCATAACCCAAACTGTTTTTCAAGTTATCCATGTAATCAAAACGTTGCTTAGTTTCCATTTGTGAGAGTCGAAACTAATACAATCAAAAAAACTTATAATTTGTGGGGGTACGAAAATCCTATTTTATGAGAACTCGAGGACCGAAATTGAAAAGACGATTTTATTAAGTTGACTTTGTCGAAGTACAAGAAAATTCGCAAACGCTTAATGTCTTATAATGCGAAAGTCCTAATACTCGAGATTGGATGATTTTAACTAAGTACATACATGCCTATATATACTGGGAGACCTAGGGCGCTGAAGGCACTCCTTAGCGATGTGGGACATTGAAAACTTTAACTTCCGCCGACTTCAACCGATTTGGGCTTGATCCTTGGCCCAGTTCCTTGACAGGTCTCCGTTCATTCCAATCCTAGCCCAGTTCGCCTCCGGTCCGACTTGGTCCACTGTAATCTCGGTTTTCCGCTGCGATTGGATTCTTTTCCTGGTTTTCGTCAGTACATGAATAGTGTCATGAACAGTGTTCCGAACCAAGTTGTTCTGAGCTAAATCCTCAGGCTGCCAAATTCTTTCTACGAACTCAAGGTGCCCAATTCTTTTTCTAACCATCTGTGGATGTGTTGATTTTTGATATGTCAGCATGTAGTTTCTTGTTCCCTTTAAATATCTTAAGATCAGTGGGAGTAAGTTCATATTTTGGTATTGTATGTCGATGACATTCTATTAGCCAGCAGCGATCTTGGTTTATTATGTGAATCGAACTCAATGTGCCCAATTCTTTTTACGAACTCAAGGTGCCCAATTCTTTTTACGAACTCAAGGTGCCCAATTCTTTTTACGTACTCAAGGTGCCCAGTTCTTTTTACGAACCCAAGGTGCCCAATTCTTCTTTACGAGAATCAAGTGGCACCTTGGTCATGAAGGAGAGAATGTGGCGCCTTGGTCGTGAAGGAGAGAATGAGGCGCCTTGGTTGTGAAGGGGAGAAAGTGGCGCCTTGGACAGAGACAAAGAATCTGGTGCCTTGGTCTTGAAGGAGAAAATGTGGTGCATTGGTCATGAAGGAGAGAATGTGGCGCCTTGGTCGTGAAGGAGAGAATGAGGCGCCTTGGTTGTGAAGGGGAGAAAGTGGCGCCTTGGTCGTGGAGGAGAAAGTGGTGCCTTGGTCATGAAGGAGAGAATGTGGCGCCTTGGTCGTGAAGGAGAGAATGAGGCACCTTGGTTGTGAAGGGGAGAATGTGGCGCCTTGGACAGAGACAAAGAATATGGCGCCTTGGTCTTGAAGGAGAGAATGTGGCGCCTTGGTCATGAAGGAGAGAATGTGGCGCCTTGGTCATGGAGGAGAATGTGGCGCCTTGGTCTTAAGGCAGAGAATGTGGTGCCTTGCTTTCTTCGGGAGAATGTGGCGCCTTGCTTTCTTCGGGAGAAAGTGGCGCCTTGGCCTTGAGGCTGGGAATGTGGCGCCTTGCTTCTTCGGGAGAAATTGGCGCCTTGGTCTTGAAGCAGAGAATGTGGCGCCTTGCTTTCTTCGGAAGAAAGTAGCGCCTTGGCCTTGAGGCTGAGAATGTGGCGCCTTGCTTTCTTCGGGAGAAAGTGGCGCCTTGGCCTTGAGGCTGGGAATGTGGCGCCTTGCTTTCTTCGGGAGAAAGTGGTGCCTTGGCCTTGAGGCTGGGAATGTGGCGCCTTGCTTTCTTCGGGAGAAAGTGACGCCTTGACTTGTTCAAGAAGAGCAAATGGCGTGCTGCTCCTTAGACAAGTGAGGGTCTTTGACAAATCCTTCCGTAATCAGATTTCTCGGTTCGTCAATTTCCGAGAAGTGGGTTATGACCCCAACACCATTAAAAATAAAAAATCCGGGAAATACGTGCGCCGCAGTTTCCGAAGGCGCTGAACTGTCTCAGAGCTTCCTGCTCCCTGACAGTTCCAACTCAGTACGCTCATTGGGATTGCAGCGGCTTCAAATTGGAAGCCACCGTATCTTCTTGGTTTGTTTTGGAGATCTTGATGCCGGAGTTATTGGTATGCTATGTTTGCTCTGTTGACTTTCGCTTAGAGGATCTTTCTGCAGAGCTGGTTTCCTGTGTAGATGTGAGGTCCTTTGGAGTAGTTCTCGCCTTTCGTTTCCACGATGGAGGCCTTTTGCGTTCCTTTTTCCCCGCTTTAGAGGTGCCGAAGGTGAGGGATAAACCTAACCTAAAACACGTCGCATTCTCAAAAACTGGGGCAGAGGAAAAGCTTTGATCTGATACTTCTGCTGACCCTACTGGGAGAGGGCCTGGCACGGCTGGAGCAGAGATGGCAGGACGGAGAGCCCGAGAAGTAGATGAAGAATGTGCGTTTTCTTGTTCATTATACCCAAAGACAATGCCTTTGTTCTTATTCAGATCATGTGATATTCGTGTCAAGGACACTTGCGATCCAGCCTTCTCGTTGTCTATAGATTGTTGAACACGCAGAATCCTTGCTATGTGTTCCGTTTCATCCGAATGGGAGATATACTGCAGAGCCATTTGCCGATCTTCCCTAGATAACTCCGGAAACAGTGGGGGAAACCCTGGTGGGGCATCCAAAGGTTTGGTAATTATTGGTGCAGTAGTTGCTTGAGCAGGAGGTTGTGTGGTAGCATGTCTAGCTTGCATTAGGTGCTCACTATGGTTCTTCCGAAGATGAGGACACTTGGACTTCTCATGAGTGAGACGATGGCAGTTAAAGCAGTGTTTGTGGATTTTTTCATACTCATATTCTATCACCACTTTTTCACCAGTTGGGAGGAACAGATTCTTCGCTTTGATGGCAGAGTTGTTGATATTGAAAGTGACCCGTGCCCGGATGTACTCTGTAGCCAATCATAAGCTATTTCCTCCACATCGCCAATCTTCTTATCCAAGGTAAACATCGTGTCTATCCTGTAGAAAGCCGCTGGTATGTTGCGGATGCATATCCATAACTCCAGAGTGGTTAGAAATTTCGGCGAGGGGTTTGGTGACCATCGTTCCAACAGGAGGGTCCAGTGGTTGTAAGACCAGGGACGATCTTTGAGCACTCGTTGCAGGTCCTCTTCACGTTGAAATATGAATTGAAACCTGTCCCGGGATAGAGCAATCCCTCTGACCCGATCATACACACGCCAAGCAGTAGGCATGTATGATATCATTCGAGCCATCACTTGTTGATCTGAGTTCGAAAGACGCCCGAGGATACTTACGTAGTGAGCATCCACAACTCTGAACTTTGGATCGTCAGTGAGGGTAATCGGATCATCATCTTCAAGCGAAATCGCCCAGAGAGCCTTGTGCAGATTCTCAGCCATGGTAGCTTGTGGAGGAGAACGACGGATTGGGTACGCCGGCGGTGGTGGATCAAAGGTTCTATGATAGCGCTCGCAATCAATTTCCGTATCTTTTGGACCGAAGATGGAGAAAGTCATATAATCAATCTTCGTTGATTGATGCGTCGAGGCGAAGAAAGGAAACCAAATAGGAAAAAAAAAGAAATTCCCGCGAATTAACTTTTTTTAGAAAAGGACAGTACCTAAATTACCGTGGCTAAAAAGCCGGCCCAAATAATCCACTCTAATGATAGAGGGATGAGAAAAGGAAAGATACGAAAGGGTCAAACCCTCTGACAGAATAGGAGAGGCCTAAGCGAACTTTGAATTCTGTATCACCATCAAAATAAATCAAGTTAATATTAAACAATGGAACACTTATTGCTTTGGTAGAAATCCGGTTAGTATAGTGGTTTTGTCATACACAATAACTAACGTATAAATTTGTTTTATATATAACTATAATGATATATTTTGTATATGGAATACGAAAGATTTTAAAGAAACAACTGAAAATAAGATTGGTTTAAAACAGTTTTTGAATGAATTATTGTCTACGCTCACTATACTACATATTGCTTTGGTAGAAATCCGGTCAATATAGTGCTTTTGTCATACACATGAAATTGCTTTAGAGATGGCCTTTGCAGTTACCAATTTTAGATCATAAGTGAAACTTTTGTGAATATAAATATGTAGTAACCATAAAGTTATATTTTGAACTATATAAGAATATGAGTTTAATCCCAATGTAGTTCAATTTTCTTGGAAGGTAGTCAATTCTATCTTGTCCAAAATTCATGCAAGTCAAAAGCGATTTTTTTTTTTTAATTCGGGAGAGAAGACAAAGAAACCGTAGATGAGAATAAATTAATCATTGTATTTCCTAATGCATTAAATGTTGTAAGGAGCTATGTTTATTATCTGACATTACGGAGTCGGAAAGATCATAAAATTAACACTTTTCAATAATTATTTTTCGATAATTATCATAAAATGCTGACGTGGCAAGCAGCTGAAGAGAGTTGGTTCTCTTTTATATATTAGATTATATATATACTCACAAGATTAGTTATTTCTGGACCCAAAGCCCAAGAACACCTTTCGAAATATATTTCCCAATCAATCTTTTCATTATTTAAAATGAGATGCTGAGGTGTCCAATTTTTGTAAGCTGATGTGGCAGCTCCTGGAGAGTTGCTAGAACTTTCATATAATAGATTAAATGTTGTAAGGAGCTATGTTTATTATCAGACATTACAGAGTCGAAAAGATCATAAAATTAACACTTTTCAATAATTATTTTTCGATAATAATCATAAAATGCTGACGTGGCAAGCAGCTGAAGAGAGTTGGTTCTCTTTTATATATTAGATTTTATATATACTCACAAGATTAGTTATTTCTGGGCCCAAAGCCCAAGAACACCTTTCGAAATATATTTCCCAATCAATCTTTTCATTATTTAAAATGAGATGCTGAGGTGTCCAATTTTTGTAAGCTGATGTGGCAGCTCCTGGAGAGTTGCTAGAACTTTCATATAATAGATTAAATGTTGTAAGGAGCTATGTTTATTATCAGACATTACAGAGTCGAAAAGATCATAAAATTAACACTTTTCAATAATTATTTTTCGATAATAATCATAAAATGCTGACGTGGCAAGCAGCTGAAGAGAGTTGGTTCTCTTTTATATATTAGATTTTATATATACTCACAAGATTAGTTATTTCTGGGCCCAAAGCCCAAGAACACCTTTCGAAATATATTTCCCAATCAATCTTTTCATTATTTAAAATGAGATGCTGAGGTGTCCAATTTTTGTAAGCTGATGTGGCAGCTCCTGGAGAGTGGCTAGAACTTTCATATAATAGATTATATCTAACATATTTTTGATTGTGTGGGTAAAACCTCGATGAGTTATATTAAAGTTTCCAAATATTAACAGGCAGGTCTAACCAAAGTAAGGCCATGCCTACTCACATTTCACATTGTTTAGCGTGAATAGGTTAGTGATCCTGAGGTAAAAGATGATTGAAGCACACATAGAGAGCAAGTTCCCAAATTGTCTGGAGAAAACTCCACCTCAGATACTCCAGTGCAGCATTGGTGTCTACTAGGACTTTTGGTGATGGGGATTTTTAGTTAGTTAGATATCGTAATGGTAATTTGCTTTGCCAAAATAGTTGTTAATTATATGCGATCATGTGATCTATTCTTGAAGCAGAGTTGTTCGGGTTTTCTAAGACGATGGAATCTCTTCATACATATGAGACTGATCTTTGAATCACGCTTCACTCTTACAAGAGACTGTTTCAGTCATCCTGAAAAAGTATGGGCCACTATAACTAAGTGTATAAAGAGTGTGAGAGTCGAAACTCACACAATCAAAACTTATAATAAATGGGGATACGAAAATCCTATTTTAAATAACTCAATGACCAAGATTGAAAGTTTGTTTTTATTAATGATATTTTTGTCAAAGTACAAGAAATCTTGTAAAGGCTTAATGTCTTACAATACAAAATCACTAATACTTGGAATGGGATTGTCTAAAGCTAATACAAGCTATCATATACATAGTGGACGTCTTGGGATGCTGAGGAAGCTTGCTAGCGATGTGGGATGCCCTTAACTTTGCATTCCGCCGAATTTGACGGATTTGGGCCTGATCCGCGGCCAAATCCTCAGCAGGTCGCCGCTTAGTTCGGTTCTGATCCAGCCCGCCTCCTGTTTGGCTCATTTTCCTCTGATTATGGTTTTCTGCCTCACTTGGACTTCTTTTCTTGATCCATGAATAATGCTTTACACAATGTTCCGAGAATAAAAGATGCGAAGCAGACCTACGGCTTGCTGGTTCAGTCAAGACGAGTTGTAGATGTACGTACAAAGAGTTATCTCACCGTTTGATGGTACAATCAGGTCGCCATTTCCTGTAGGAGGATGTTGGCGCGCTGTTGAGCACAGCCCCAGCTCACCATTACCTCCTGGAAAGAAACAAGCGAGCTGTCTTGATCTCTGCATGGTCTTAGGACTTGTTTTGTTCGCTTAAACTCTCTGCATAAGAAACTGGAGACCTGAGAACAACATTAGCGAGCTGCTAAGAGGGAAAGGTGAGCTGCTCATGGTGAGCTGCTGAGGTGCAGTGGCCTGCTGCTCAAGGGCGGGCTGCTCATCGCGAGCTCAGACGGCGGGCGGCACATGGCTAGCTCAAACAGCGAGCTGCTCAGCGAGCTGCTCAGCGAGCTGCTCATGGCAAGCTCAAGTGGCGGGCTGCTCTATGAGCTCAAGTGGTGGGCTGCTCTGTGAGCTTAAGTGGTGGGCTGCTCTGTGAGCTCAAGTGACGGGCTGCTATGTGAGCTCAAGGGGCGAGCTGCTCTGTGAGCTCAAGGGGCGAGCTACGAAGTTTTCAGCTCGCCATTTCCTACGTATGAGTTTTCGTCTCTTCGTATGAGTTTTCATCTCTTCGTATGAGTTTTTGTCTTCGTATGAGTTTTCATGTCTTCGTATGAGTTTTTGTGTCGTCATATGAGTTTTCGTGTCTTCGTATGAGTTTTCGTGTCATCGTATGAGTTTCCAGCTAGCACAATCACTCTTATAGGAAGTTGGCTTTCTGTTATGGTCCTCGAATAAGAAACATTTCGTATAAGTATTTAGATTTCTTAGTTCGTCAATCTCTGAACTTTGACCCCAACAAAAAACATCAATATTTTAGGCCATTCTTGTCTCATTATTTAGACCAAAAAAATTCGTATTGATGCTATTTAAGAGTGTTAAATAGTGCTAATAATGGACAGAATACGATGGACCCCAGACCGGTTTAGAAAGAGCGGTCAGAAAACAAAAACCACCATAAAAAAAAAAAAAAAAAAAATCGCAACCTTTCCAAAAACTTATTAAAGAAAAAAATTAAACATTCTGTATGTAATTCCATAGTTAAATTACAGCTGTAAATAGAGTTACAAGACAAATCTAGTAACTAGTTTAATGATCCCTTAGATCAAAGGTAGGAATTTGAGAAGAGAAACCATGTGAGATATAATAGAGAAACCTCGGAAATATGTTTCTGTAAGGATCACTTTCTCTTTTCATCTTCAGATAGGTGATACATCTTTCAACTTCAGACTTCACCTGCAAGTAAACCTCCTGAGCTTTCTCTTTATCATTTAGCTCTTTCTCTTTGCCTTCTGTTTCTATTGGTTTTCCAAAATGTACGTAAAGCCGTCCCGGAATCTTGGGAATTACTCCAGGCATATACAAATCCTGGTTCCCCACTTCACCTTCTTCACCGTTCCTAATATCATATTATCATCAAAATATTCAAAATCAAATGTGTGATCTAGTCTCGAAAAGAGATTGAAATTATATACCTCAGTTTTGTTGTGTCTTGTGTTATCTCTTCTATGAGATTCTTTAGGAAAGGTATCTTCATTTGATCATTGTAATCCAAAACCATCTGAGAATCATTCCATCGCTCAGAAGAAGTTACTAAAAAACCGATTGCAACAAAAATGGGTTTTAATTTGAAAGGAGAGTAGATTTTGCACTCTAAAGCTAGTTTTGGAAAAGCAAATAGATCATTGTAATCCAATATCATCTCATTGTCATTCCATTGCACAAAGGAGTTACTCGAAAACAAAAATATATTACTTTCCCTAATAAGAGAGTTTGCTTACATTAAAGAGATCATCTTCTCCAACAACACCAAAAGGAATGATTTTGGCTCCAAATTTAGATGCTATCCTCACAAACTCTGAATGTTCTGGCCAAAACAACTTATATTCTTCACCCTGTAGAAAATGTGACTTAAAATGTAAAACCTCAAAAACTTAACCATAAGGCCAATAAGGAAAATACAAGCATTACCTTTCTGTGCAAAGCTTCACGAACACCTCCAGGATACAGAAGCACGTGAGCTTTTGAACGAAGTAGTTTGTAGATATTGAGACTCGAGACAGGGACCGCGCCGCCTATCCTAATTGGGTCGAACATCTGCATGTCAGGGAGTTTTGAGCCTATCTTCTTGGTAAACATCACGGGATGGACCAGTCCACGCAACATAATGTTCTTTTCTTTCAAGAGATGTATTGCTAATTGAAGCAATTCGATACCAAGCAACATGTGATTGCCAACATAAAGAACCGGTCCTTCTGAAGGTATTCCTGTAAGTGATCTTACTATTGTACCGTTTTCTAGAGTTGAGAAAAATACTGGAGAAGTAGCAGCGGTTACAAATCTGGACCAAAATAAATAATAGTAACAATACCTTAGTATGTGATTTTATGCTAACTGTACGTATAAAGTATAAGTCAAAATATTGATGCAAGAACTGTGTAACGACCCCATCCCACCACTCCAGCCCAATTCCTTTTCTTTCTCTTTATGGCCCATTAAAAGCCCAACTCAATTTTGTGAACGTGTTGTGTATCGTGTATTTGCGTATCTTCATATGCATCTCCCTCTTCCTTAAACCTATGTCGCAGCCGCCAAAGAGAAAGACAGAGAGAGATCCATGAGAAGAAGAGTTTGTGAGAGAGGGACTGAGAGGAGAAGAAAGAGACCCGTGGCTGATCTCCACCATCGTCGCCTCCGCATTGCATCACGAGTATGGAAGCCTCACCGTGTCGTCCTTCTCCGCCACCACCGTCAGTTCCTCTGCACCAGCCATCACCGGAGAGGTCCACCAGAGCCAACTTAAATCGTCGCCAATCAACCCGAGGAGAGCAAGTGACGCCATAGTTGTTGCTTCTTGCGCAAGCAAACTCTTCTCCACCATCCCCGAGCTTCTATGTTTAATCGGATCTCATCACCACTGTGTTCTCCTCCATGCCAGCATTATCAAATCACCTCCACCATGGCTCGCCACCAATCGTGCCGTTGATCCCGTGCCCGGACCTCCGCCGCCACAACCGCATCAACTCGTTGAACACGATCACCACCACCGATCTAATATGTGTGCTCCGATCTTGTCTCCACCATGATCTCCTCCACGTAGGGGGCATCATCACCTCCGACATCGTCCACCTCTGACTCCCGCACGAGCTCCGTTCACGAACGTGAATTTAAACCGCAACATCCGCATCATCAATTCATCGCATGATCTCCACCTCCTCGGTTTAGTTGTTTTAATCGTTTAATTACCGGTTAGTGTAATTAGGTTTATATAGATTATTAATCTGGTTTAGTTAATTAGATTTTCGGGTTTAATGTAATTAATTCTGGTTTAGCTTAGTTCCGGTTTAGTTAGTTTAGTTCTGGTTTAGTGTAATTCAGATTGGTTTAAGAATTTGGTTGGGTTTGGATCCGGTTTGGTTTAAGTCTGGTTTGACCGTTGATTTGATCAACTGGCCAGTTATCCGTTTTCGTCGTTCGAAGACCGTTCTCACACGATTTTTCGTGCTGATTTCAGATTTATCATCCGTTTGAGCATCCAGAATTCAGAAGCCGCAGTTATCACCTGTTTTGGCTAAGGTGAGGGCTTTTTCCCAGACTACCGTATTTTTCATCAAAAAGCGCCATAGATAGAATTTGGTACTAAATGTGTTCCGTTTTTTTGATCGAGTCTAGGTAGTATTGTTTGTAAATTGGACTTATGAATAATAGATGATTCAACCCATTGATTGTGCATTAAATTGTTAATTGATTCTTTTATATATGCTAGAGCTAGGATTAGTCGACCATGTGGGTCGGTAGGATTGCGAGGGTACAGAGACGTGATTTTTGTACTTGCGTCGCGTGTTGGCGGGGTACTGGCAGTTGCGTCGATCGGTTGTCAATATCTCAGGCAGATCGATAAATCGTCTACGGGCGGTGTGATTGGGCACTATCCCACAAGACTGGCCACAGGCTCTGGCCGTAGGACATTGTTGATTGTTCTTTGGGTACTTTAGGTACCGTGATTATCCATGTTTAGTCTATTTTCTGTGTATGGCGTGCTATGATCAATTTGCGTTTTCTGTGATTAGCATCTCATACCTCACTGAGTGAGTTCCCTGTTACTCACCCCTCTTTCTTCCCTTTTCAGCTTTTCAGGTGAGACGGACAAGTATTTTATGCTTTGACGATACGGTGCTTCTTTGGGATTTTACGTTTTCTTCGTATTTTATCATATACATATAGCATTTGAGGTAGATGAGTTATGAGACATTGTGGATTGGAGTATTTGAGTTATGTGTCGTGGTTAGTGGCACGCCGTTCTTCGGTGAGACGGGTGTTACAAACTGATTCACTTTACCTTTGTGATTCTACGAACTCTTTGATTTCAAACGGAGAAGGTATAATGTAATCGGAAACGTAATCAAGTGTCTTTCCACGGCGATAAAAATAGGCAAACTTGATGATAGTTACGAGATCTACCCCATCCTCCTAACATGAAATAATTATAGATCAATCAAGCTGTAGATTAGTAAACTAGACATAGTATATGAAAGTTCCATTAAACCAAGCTGGGAGAAACTAGATAGATTTGCTCTATGAAACTAGATTCCCAAATGGAAAATATATTTTGAATTAATTGTTAACTAGACCCGGACCCGCGCATGAGTGCGAAATTATATTTAGTTTTGTATTTAAATAAATAAATTTATAATTTTATAAATATATATCATTTATAAAAGTAGTAGAAGACAACAATAGCATTGTACATAAAAGTATAAAACAATAACAGTATTTAAATATAATTTAGATAGAAAATTTTGGTGCAGAATATCTTTCTCAACATCTAAAATGAAAAACTTTAAATTGAAATCTTACTTTTTGAAAATTATAGAACGCAAATTTAGAATATTCTTTAATACGAATTTGTTTTTTTATCTAAAATGAAATTAGTTAAAAAAATCGGATCATATTTTTTTTTGAATTATGGTTGGTGAAATTACTTTCTTAATATTGATATCTAATCAATATATTAGATTTAATGACAGAATCTCTTATATTAAATATATTGTACGCAAATATTTCTGTAGAGCTCTGTTATTTGTGTATATTTGTGTACGCACATATATTTGTGTAAATCATAATTTGAGACGTGCTGCTAGTTTTAATTGGAAGTAGGTTATAATATTATATAACTTATGTTAAATTTATATTTATAGTACGATTGTATAATATATTAATTGATTTATATATGTATATATACTTTCATATATATAGTTTTTATTATGTTAATATATTAATATTATAATTTGCAAAAGTTTATAGACCCGTTTATATATTTGAAAGTAATTTCACATATATGAAAATTAAAATATGCTAATCCATTAATTTATTAGTTATTTTAAATATTTTTATAATCAAGACATGTTATTTGAATATCTTAATCCATCTTCTAATTATTAAAAGATTTAAATATTTTAATGATAGAAACATTAAAAATCCGTTATTATAAAAAGAATAATCTTAACATGTCTCACCATATATTGAATAATATATATAAACTTATTTATAATATTTTTATTTTATGAAGTTAAAAATGTACTGATCTATTTTTTAAAATTTAATTTTTCCAAGTTATACTTTTATATTTTCTAAATTATAAATTTATTAATATTATAATTTAGTTTCTACGTAAGCTTTTTTATTATTTTATTATTGAAATATGTTCAAAAGTATATTTAATTATGTTGTTTTATACATATGTTTACTAAAAATTGATTTTATGATTTATTAAAGTAATTGATTTGCTATATTATTTATTTATATTTATCATTTGATTTAATAACTTAACATGTATGACTTTATTTTTATTTTTGTTTTTAATTAGTTAGGAATGTGGGACTCATTGTTTTCAAGTTGTTTGGATACATGTTTAAGAGAGAGTTACCGTAAAGAGGATGTATGGAATTTGTCTTCCATAAAAAGTGATCTAGCGTGTTTGGGTGACTTTAAGTGGATTAATTACCACTTGTGCCCTCAACTAAAAATTGATGGAAAGTTACTAATCATCGTTGAGAGAGAGAGAGGGTTTGAGAGAGAGGGTTTGAGAGAGAGATCGGGGGAGAGAAAGAGAGAGAGAGAGAGAGAGAGAGAGAGAGAGAGAGAGAAGAGAGAGAGAGAGAGAGAGAGAGAGAGAGAGAGAGAGAGAGAGAGAGAGAGAGAGAGAGAGAGAGAGAGAGAAGAAGAAGAAGCTTCCCAGGATGGTCATGGAAGAACACGAAGAAGGAGAAGCTTTCAGATCCGTACAACACTACTGATTCGGTGGACAGCCACATCGTACTTGATGCACGTCGAACTTGCATTTTTGTTGACGCACGTCGAAGAAGCTTTTTTCGTCATGGTCGAACAATGTTTATTAAATGCTTTATTCTTCTCACTTCTCATACAGACTTATCGTGTTCGAACACGAAGAATACAACAAAACACAATTAATCATACAGACTTATCGTGTTCGAACACGTAAAGTTATAAATACATCAAAGCTAACTGAGAGAGACATCCATTGTTCGTCCACGATAACGTTTTATATTTAATGTTACAACCACACACATATCTTTCAATGTACATCCACACTTAAACTTCAGATGTTCTAATGGTTGACCACACACATTCGAACAATATCCTTCTATAGTTAAACCCTACGTCAATCCACGTCCACACTTACGGGTATTTGGGTGTATACGTATCAAAAGACATTGTTCATCCATTTCTGTTTCGACACCCTCATTTCGTCCATGTTCCATACCCACTTCTCCTGTCGTGTACGTCCACGAAACTGCAATTCGTCCATTCTATCAAATTTCCAGATCCAAACTAATCTCAAACACATGTTTGTTCGTACATAAAATCTGCGTTCAGATTTATGTCCGTCCACGATTAAATCATCTTCTTCTTTTCAATCTCTTCCCAGGATCTGAAATACAGATATGTATCTGTCAAACAACACACCCATCGATTGTGTACGACCACGAACCTGCAATCCTCCATTCTATCAAATTCTCAGATCCAAATTTGAGACTCTCCAAATTTTCAGATCGGACAGAGAGGGAGAGAGAGAGAGAGAGAGAGAGAGAGAGAGAGAGAGAGAGAGAGAGAGAGAGAGAGAGAGAGAGAGAGAAAGAGAAAGAGAAAGAGAGAGAGAGAGAAAAAAAGAGATCTGTTGTCTCGTTAGAGGAGGAAGCATAAGGGCAAAAATGTCAAGTTGGGGAAGACTTTGGGTGAAAACATCACCTTCCACACGGAGGTATGGTTTCTTGATAATGTTTTTGTAAAAGGTCACTTTCAAGACAATTATCTTCATGTTTAATAGTTGTATTGTTTGGAAACATGTTTAGTAGAGATAATGTTCTTTCCATAATTACCCTTAATGAATTGTAAGAAAATCATTAATATTCAATAGTATAACATGTAATATAACACATGGGTAAAGGTTTTTTCATATATGTATCCTCTTTTAATAGGATAGAAGCAAACGACTTAGAGCACCTCCGAGAAGGTTCGAAATTTCGCTACGCGCTATACGTACGGTCGATAGGGGCCTAACGAGTTACTAATTATTCGGGGATTACTCGGGGAGTAATTTTAAAGCATTTTATTATAATTTTGTTTATAAATTTGTTTTGGTAAATAATATTGATAGAATAACATGATTTAATGATTAGAAAACTATTAAAAAATTATGAGATAAGTGTTCGAGTGATTTTTTTTATTTTTCTACCATTCTAACTACTTCATCTTCATCTTTTACATATTTTTTAGTCAATTTTCCTTTTTATTTTGTTATTTAGAATAAAACATAACAAATTTGTCAAATTATTATCGATTTAAGTGATCTAGATTGACTTTGTTGTCATATCTATACGTCGTTTTTTCCCAATTATATGGTTTAGGCGGAGAAAACACGAGTCACTGTATAATATAGCCGTATAACTCAACTCGCCACGCTCCACCACTGTCTAGCGTATTCTCGGACGTATACTCGGCTAGGCGGACGAGTTTTCGAACAAGGCCTAATATGAGTATCTTTAATTAAAATAAAATTATAAAATTAAGAGAGAGTGTACCGAGTTTTTCAAATGAAAAAGAAAAGAAAGAAATTCTTTAGACATTTCATAGTAGAATAAATTTTTATTTTAATTAAAATTAAATTATATGACTAAACAATATTATATTATATAACTAAATAATATTGAAATATAAATTTTTTATTTTAATAAAATTAAATAATATAACTACATAATATTAAAATATTAATATTTAAGAAACCTTTAAAGATTCGTAAGAAAGAGATGCTCTCACACTCGGTAGGAAGAATTTGTTTGCATCAGGAGAAAGAACATCTTACCAAGAAGAGGAACTGTCCATTATTCTCAAACTTACGGACTTCACATTTGGGCAATGCACAATGGAGTCTTTCAATGTCTTCCTTGTTTATTATTCCCGTCCACTGCAATAGCCATAGCAGTATAAAGGTACAACTCAGCTTCATTCTAATACAAATCTTTACAAACAAAGAGATCGCTAGATAAACTTCTACTTATAGTTAATAATGAAATAGAGAGGTTTACAAGTCGATGAACCTTAGAAGTATCAGTGTTTGGGCTTTGACCGTGTACATGTGAGAATAAACAGACGCTGAAGCAGACTTAAGCAGATGAAGTAAAGGGGGCTCGGCGCTCGGCGCTTTACTTTCTCACTCATTGGACGGACCATAGAATCTGCATCGTCAAGCGAGTGCCAAACGGTACCTAAACAATTTGGCGCCATCTATGGGGATCTCTTAGGGTTCTAACGCGAAAGGAGAAAGTAATGGCAGACCCGAATCAACAAAGAAGGAAAGGGGGCTCGGCGCCAAACCCCCCCCGACCCGACATATGGGATGCCGCTGTCCTTCAACCAGAGCAGCGTAGCATCAATGCCCGGAGTCCTGCGCTCAGCACTAGGAGCGACCGCAGCCCCAAGTCGGCCCGTCACGCGTTCGCTCACCAACGCCTCAAACCAACAGCAACAACCCAACTTTGGCGAACCCTCGGAACCGGCAAGCCAGCGACCAGCCCGGGTCGCCGGACACCCAACGCCAACCGACGAGCCCGTCATACAGGATCTTGCCAACGAGCGCCCGGTCGGCGGGACAAGCAGCCAGTCCATCGACATCCAGACAATTTTTTCATCCATAATGACGAGGATGGAGGACATATCCTGCAACACGAGCAGCAGGATCGATGAGCTCGCCGCTTCTCAAGAGATATGAAATCGACGGATCGAGGAGATCCAGCCCACCGAGGCCTTCCTGGAACAACCTCGCCGACCGCTCTTTGGAGAACCGCGAACACCGCACACCGGGGAACCTCACACTACCAATCCAGTAACCAACGCGTCGGCTGCACCACGACAGACTAGTGAAGAAGCACACGATAAAGATTTCGAATGGTTAAAAAACCAACTCCAAGCCATGACGACCAGAGTACACCAAGCCACAAACTCGGCGCCAGAAATCGACCGAGTACTTCGGGAAACTCAGAGCACTCCGTTCACCAGCAATATCACGGGAGTCCCTTTTAAGCACCCCGGTAAGATCAAGCTCCCGACCTACGAGGGGAATACGGATCCAAGCAAGTTCCTCACCGCCTTCAGCATCGCTATGGGGAGAGCGCGTTTCACCCCTGAAGAACGCGATGCAGGATACTGCCAGTTATTCGTAGAAAAACTCAGCGGAGCGGCTCTGACCTGGTTCTCTAAACTCGAGCCCAACTCGATAGGCAGCTACCAACAGCTATCGACTATCTTCCTCAAACACTACTCCATGTATATCGAGCAAGAGACATCGTGCGCGGACCTCTGGACGCTATCCCAAGGTCCTACCGAGCCTCTACGGGCTTACGTCCACCGTTTCCGCAACGTGGTTTCTCGAATCACAATCACGGACGAAAACGCCCTGTCCGCGCTCAATAACGACTTATGGTATGACGGCGAACTGAAAGACGACCTCAAGAAAAACAAGCCGGTGACCCTAGAGGACGCTCTGCACCGAGCGATGGTCTTCATAGAAATGGAGGAGGAAAAGGTAGCGTTCGCCAGGAAGCACGCTGCCCCGCGAGCATCCGCCGGCAAAGATAAGCAGCAAGCAGAGTACCACGATCCTAGGCAGCACTACGATCGGGACCATCGCAAGGATGAAAGAAACAGAAATGGCAACGCATATCTTGTGGCAACCCCTTCAAGCGAACCGACAAAACCGAACAAACCGTAGAGCAAATATGTAAAGCCGGACGACTCGCAGAGCTACTGCGAGCACCACAAGAAAATGGGGCACTCGACGGCAAAGTGCGAAACGCTCCACAAACTCCTGCTGAAACGTTACCAGCAGGATCAGGACAAAAGCGACGCCACCAATGAAAAACCAACTCGCCAGCAGCCCGCCGCGAACGAAGGGGAGCGTTTCAAAGCCGCGCTCGCCGACCGACGAGCGAACACGGGCAATACTTGGCCAGAAGCAGCAATTCACCCCGATATGGAGGCACCCAAATGAGATCGTCAGCCCGACGAAAAAGAAGAAACACCAAATATGGCTCGCCGGCGAATCAACATGATCATGAGAGGACTCCTCGATTGCAACGACTCCGTCCGATCCATTACCGACCGTGAAAGACGGACGATCGCACCCCTGCAATGGCGGCCCGCAACAAGAACGACCCAGAATACTCGTCCACCATGACATTCACTGAAGAAGAAACGGAGGGTTTGGACAAGCCGCACAACGACCCACTCGTAATCGAAGCTCGCGTCTGCGACAGCGACGTAACTCGGGTGCTGGTTGATACCGGCAGCTCAGTGGACCTTATCTTTAAAGACACCCTCGAGAAAATGGAGGTAACGGGCTACGAGTTGAAACCCCGGATCCGGCCGCTAACGGATTTCACGGGTGAAACCACCATGACAATCGGAACCATCAAGCTGCCGGTCTACCTCGGGCGAACAACCAAGATGATAAAGTTCGTCAGCGTCGACAAGCCCCCAATATACAACATCCGTGGATCCATATGATGCGAGCCGTAGTTTCCACCTACCACCAATGCGTTAAGTTCCCCACGCCATACGGAATATGCACGATCCGGGGCAATCAGCGGATGGCACGCAATTGTTTCCTAGCAGAGCACCGCCTCCGCAAAACGTCAAGAACTTGCTTCATCGCAGAACCCACTATAGAACTGCCGCCGCCCGCAAACCCGCCTCGGGAGGAAACCGTCCAAGTTAACATTGATGACAACGACATCAGTCGATGCGTATCTATCGGCGCCCAGCTGGATCCATCGATAGAGGACGAGCTCGTCACTTTCCTCCGAGCGAACATCTCCACGTTCGCATGGACGGCCGCAGATATGCCCGGGATCGACCCCACCATAACTCAGCACGAACTCAACGTCGACCCGACGTACAAACCAATAAAGCAGAAGAGAAGGAAGCTCGGCCCAGAACGAGCGCAAGCAGTAAACGAGGAGGTCGAACGCCTAATAAGCACAGGAGCGATCACCGAGGTCAAATACCCGGAATGGCTGGCTAATCTGGTCGTCGTGAAAAAGAAGAACGGGAAGTGGAGAGTCTGCGTCGACTTCACCGACCTGAACAAAGCATGCCCCAAGGACAGCTTCCCGCTACCACACATCGACCAGATCGTCGAGTCAACCGCGTGTAACGAGCTCCTGTCCTTCATGGATGCCTTCTCCGGGTATAACCAGATCGCCATGCACCCCGCAGATCGAGAGAAAACCGCCTTCATCACCGAACGCGGCACGTATTGCTACAAGGTAATGCCCTTCGGATTAAAGAACGCGGGCGCCACCTACCAAAGACTCGTCAACCGCATGTTCGCCGACCAGCTCGGGTCGACCATGGAAGTATACATCGATGATATGCTAGTCAAGTCCGCCAGCGCCAAGGACCACGTCGAGCACCTCGCGACGTGCTTTGCGAGCTTGAATCTGTACGGCATGAAGTTGAACCCCGCGACATGCACATTCGCGGTAACCTCGTGAGAATTTTTGGGATACATCGTCACTCAAAGAGGCATCGAGGCCAATCTGGCAAAAATCACAGCGGTACTCGACCTCCCGTCACCAAAAAACACCCGCGAGGTCCAGCGCCTGACGGGCCGAGTTGCCGCTCTCAGCAGATTCATCTCGCGATCGACCGATAAATGCTTGCCGTTCTACCAAATACTGCGAGCCAACAAGAGGTTTCTATGGGACGACCGGTGCGAGAGCGCCTTTCAAGAACTGAAAAAGTACTTATCAACTCCGCCCGTGCTCGCCAAACCCGAAGCCGGGGAAACACTCTTCTTATACGTAGCAGTGTCAGCCGCAGCCGTCAGCGGCGTGCTCGTCAAGGAAGACAGAGGGGAACAGAAGCCGATCTTCTACATTAGCAAAAGCCTCGACGCCGCAGAAACGCGTTACCCAACACTCGAAAGGCTAGCAATCGCTGTCGTCACGGCCTCGCGCAAGCTCCGGCCCTATTTTCAGTCCCACTCGATCGTCGTCCTTACCAACCAACCTCTACGGACAATACTGCATAGTCCGAACAAATCTGGCCGTATCGCCAAATGGGCGATCGAACTCAGCGAGCACGACATCGAGTACAAAACCCGAACATGCTCCAAGTCACAAGTCCTCGCCGACTTCCTGATCGAGCTCGCCCAAGAGTACAACGGCCCAAACGTTCACAAAGCAAATTCTTGGTCGTTGTATGCTGATGGATCTGCCTCGCGGAATGGATCGGGTATCGGCATTCGTCTCGTCTCGCCAGACAAAGAAGTCATCGAGCAGTCCTTCAGACTCGGATTCCCCGCCTCGAACAACGAGGCCGAATACGAAACCCGGAACGAACGCATGGACGCCTACCTGAAACTACTCCGGACTCTCGCAGCAACATTCGAGACCTTCTCGTTATCCAAAATCCCTAGAAGCGACAACACACGGCGGATGCACTGGCCACTCTTGCATCGACATCAGACCCTGAAATCAAACGCATTATCCCGGTAGAAACGATAGAGTCCTCAAGCATCAGCCAGCCGACTCTCGTCGCGCAAATTGTCGGTGAGCTCGCAGACCAGATGACATGCCTAAAGCCCTCCGATTGGCGCGTCGACATCAGACTCTACATTGCGGACGGCCAAGTCCCCAAGGATAGATGGGCGGCTCGACGACTAAGAACGCACTGCGCCCGTTATACAATGATGGACGGAAACTTATTCAAAAGAAGTGCTGCGGGCGTAATGCTAAACTGCATCGGTGAGCCCGAATCAATGCGCGTGATGCAAGAAATACACGAGGGAGCCGGAGGCAACCACTCCGGGGGACGCGCGCTCGCGACAAAGGTAAAGCGACAAGGCTTCTACTGGCCAACAATGCTTGCAGATTGCGAGAATTTCGTCGCCAAGTGCGAACCTTGCCAACGCCATGCACCAATGATCCACTCGCCCACGGAGCTTCTCCGAACAACAACCGCCCCGTATCCATTTATGCGTTGGGCGATGGACATCGTCGGCCCGCTCCCAAGCTCGCAGAAAAAAGATTTCTGCTCGTAATGACAGACTATTTCACGAAATGGGTGGAAGCCGAGTCGTACGCCTCGATCAAAGACACTCAGGTACAACAGTTCGTCTGGAAGAACATCATCTGTCGACACGGCCTCCCATACGAGATCGTCACAGATAACGGCTCACAATTCACATCCGCCAAGTTCGAAGGATTCTGCGCCCGGTGGAAAATCAGGTTGAGCAAGTCCACACCACGTTACCCCCAGGGCAACAGACAAGCGGAAGCGACCAACAAAACCATAGTCGACGGATTAAAGAAACGACTAGAGGACCAAAAAAGAAGATGGGCAGACGAGCTCGACGGAGTATTATGGTCCCACCGCACAACGCCACGAGGTCAACCGGTCACACGCCATTCTCCCTTTCGCACGGGGTCGAAGCAATGTGCCCCGCCGAGGTCAGCGTTCCTGGCCTTTGGCACATCATCTACGTTGTCGACGAGCACTGCAACAAGGAAGCACTCGAAGATAAAGTCGACTTCGCCGAAGAACTACGCGATCAAGCTCTGCTCCGCCTACAGAACTACCAACACCTGGCTGCGAAGTTGAGACCGAGGCAGTTCGCTGAAGGCGACCTCATCCTCCGACAAGTTTTCGAAAACACCAAGGAATTGAACGCAGGCAAACTTGGAGCCAGGTGAGAAGGACCATACCTCGTCTCAAAGATCGTCAAACCAGGAGTTTACGAGCTAATAACAAGCGAAGGCGAGCCAGTCCGAAGGTCATGGAATTCAGCACGCCTGAAGAAATACTACCGCTAAAGCCAAGCGACCGCGCTCGCCCAAAAAAAAAAAAAAAAAAAGAGCTTCTGCGCTCGTCAAAGAGGAGCTCAACCTCATAGCGTTGCTTCACTTCTCGGGTTGCATCCCAACTAATGTGAACTACGATCTGGCTTGATCCCAGCATGTTGGGGTACGTAGGCAGCCTTACTTATAAAAGGTTCAGCTATTTTCCAAAATATTCAAAAAAAAAAAAAAAAATTTCACTCGTAAACAAATCCATAGAATAACAAGCGATCTCCACGGTCGCAAATTCAAACGAGATAAACCAAACCCCGACTTGTTTGTACTCAAAACATAAGCCGAGCCACACTCGCATTCGTAGAATAAGCCGACCATAACAGTCGCCACTACAACACGGGATAGGCCTAGCCCAGACGCTCGCACCTAAAATCTTAAGCCGGGCCCTGCCCGCAACTAGACGTTTAAGACGACCACAGCAGTCGCATCCTCTATAAAAACGGAATAAACCGAGCCCATTACTCGCATCCCAAAATTCAGAAGTCACATTCAAAACGTGAATAAAATCCTTCGCATTAATATGAAAGCGTACACGCGCCAAGTTCGTTACATAAAAAACCAAAAGAGGGGCAAAGCTAAAAACAACAAACCACGCCATCACCCTAAGAAAAAAAAATCCTAAGCAAAAGATGAAAACAATGGGGATCGCCCCTACTCGCCTCCTCCATCAGCACCCCTGCCGCGTCCGCCGTCCTCCCGACCCTCTTGTCCCTCGAGACCAATCGCCTCTTCTTCCTCACCATCGAGCTCGTCGCCATCGCTCTCGCTCTCGCTGAAGTTTTCTTCGTCAACCATGGATCTGCTAACAAAGTGCGAAGAAATCCCTTCGTCCTCGACAACATCGAACTCGCAACCGAGCTCGGTCAGAACGGCTTTCACATCATCGTTCGCAGGAAGACCAGTGGTATCAGGATCATGAGGAGGAGTCATGCGAAGCTCAAGATCCGACTCCGGAATCACCTCGACAGCTCCTAGCTCGGCGGCATGGCGAGCGACATCATCCCTCACACGAGACACCGCGTTCGCGGGCAACACCACTCCATCTTTTTCGAGAAGCTCGTAAGCCTTAAGAATCCCGATCGACTGATTGTGAGTGAGGATTTGCGGCTTGAGCCTCTCACGCTCGGCAAGGAAGTCTCTCGCCTTCTTAAATCGAGGCTCATACTTGTTATAAGCCCGCATTGCCTGCGCTTCGCGCTCGAACCTCTGCCAAATGACACGGTCCCTACGCAAGTCACCCTTCTCCTGCCCACAAGCCAGCAAGTGCGCATTGTGCTTCCTGTCGAGCTCATCCATCTGACCGAGGAGATCGGCATTTGACTGACTGAGCGCAAGATTCTCGTTAGCGAGCGCCTCATTCGCAGACGCCAGCTCGCCAGCTTTCCTTTTCAGCTCGGCATTTTCCCTCTCAAGCTTCGCGGCAATCGCCCTACACTTGATTAGCTCCTCACAGGCGACCTTTCCTCGCTCTATCGACGCGACCCATTGCTCCCGATAGAAGTCGATCGCAAGAGTCATTGCGCCCCTAGCCTGAGATCGGAAAAAGAAGAGAGGGAGGCAATATGAGTGACGAAAGAACAGTTCGCGATGACACAGAGACCATGATGAGCAAAGAACTTACACGTAGGAAAGTCGACGACGCCATCTCATAGATCTCCTCGTCCTTTTTATCGAGCGGTGACGAGATATCCTCCCTGGCCATTCCACGGATGTCGCGGAAAAGCCTCGCAGCAGCCGGCCGATCCCTGAAAATCGGTTTGTTCCCTGTATGATCAAAGGAGAAGGTGTAGCGAGTATCCTTCCCCTTGGCACAAGCTTCCTGGTGATCGCCCTCCTGAGGAGCCGCCCCGCCCACATCGTCAGCCGCCGGTGTCTCCCTAGGCGACCCCTCCCGTACAGGCACCAAGGGAAGGGCCGATGCATCATCCGCAGCCGTCTCGGCAACATCGGTCACAGGACCCGGAGTAACAGCTACCTCGACCTCCTCCTCCTCCGAAGGAGCAGCCGCCCTCAGAGCTTTCTTCTTTCTTCTCTTAGGAGGATGGACGCCCGACGCATCCGCCGAGCCTGATCCGCCGGCGTTCGGCTTCGCTGAGACAGCGGACCCCAATTTCTTCCTCTTTAACCCAGTTTTCTTCGCCGAACGCCCAGGAGCCTGAGCAGGCTCCGCGGTCGCCACAACCTCCGAAGGATGCTCCAAAGACGATGCGTAGTTCGAAACGGTCAAGTTCAAGCGCGCCATAGCTTCACGGTCAAACTGCCGGACAGTGGAGGTTGCCGGGGCGTCAACTACAATACAGAACAAAGTTAGATCCGCACAAGCTTTGAACTCACAAAATCGAATAAATCGGAGCCCGGCAGCACTTACCAAACTTAAGGCGATTGAGAGTGTCCCGAACACGCCTTTCAAATAAGTCCGGCCACTTGAGGATCCCCAGCTCGCGGACCTTTTGGAAATCTTCGGTAAAAGTCGGCGGCTGCGGAAGGGTGAGAGGATGCAACACTGCAAAAAGAAACAAAAGAGTCAGTTTCCACAATAAAAACCATAAGGACAGAGACGTCCGCGCCGGATGAGCCAAAAGCGCTACCAGCTTGCGAGTTCCATTTCCTGACAAAGCGGCAGTCGCTGCCGGGGGTAGAATGTTCGTCAACCTTTACGAAGAAGTAACTCTCCCACCAGTCCCTCACCTTCCCGGGGTGGCCAGTAATGATGCCACGCCGAGGTTTGGCGTTCGACGCATAGGTGCCCGCTCTCTTTGAATTCCTCCCAAAATTGAAAAGCTCTTCGTAGAACCTTACGGTCACATCGACCCCGCACTCTCCCCCCAGCACAAGAGTGCCGACCAGATTGCGCAGTGACGCAGGGCACAACTGGTTCATGGCCACCCGCCTCGCCCAACAGTAATCCACGACGAGACGCGGCAACGGGAAGGAGAGCAAGCAGTCGTCGAAGAAAACCTCGTAAACGCAAAACCACCCGATTGGGCAATTCCACGGTCGCTCCTCGGGCTCGGGAACGCGCGCCGTAACGGGCAACGACCGACAACACTTCCCCACGATCTCGGCGATCGTATCCTCGGTAGACGTCGACGCCCTGAAATAATCGGGACGCTCGAGACGTTCAGGGTCGTCGACCGGGGGAATGACGCGGATGTCCCCCACCCACTTCCTCTGCCGACCCGGGTTGGTCGAACCAACCGGAACAGACTCACTACCCCCAACGGTACCCAAGGAGGGTGGATCAACAGCATCACCTCCACCATCTCCCTCCAAGGTAGATTGACGAACGCCCCTCTCGGCAGGTTGACTGGTCGAACAGCTGGCGCCGACCGGAAAAAGCTGGTCCTTGCGGACAACCCCGAGAGAATCAAGGCTTTCACCGCTCGAAGAAGACGAGCCCTCGGATCTCGACGTCGCGCTCGATAAGTCGACCGGGCGATTACCCTCCTGCGACGACCGCAAATCCAAACTAGACTCTACCCCCGGCATCGACAATCCCTGTATATGATACACCTAAAATACAACAAAGCGAGCGAGAAAGGGCGAACGCTCTAGATTTACCTGAAGGAAGCAAGATTGAAGAGTGAACGAAGAAAGGACCCCCTCGACGAATAAATAGGAGACGAAGAAAAGTAATGATTACTTTGAGAAGACCAACGGACGCGATGTTTCGAGCACCCAAGGAAGCCCAAAACACCGAGCGACCCCAGAAGCCCATTACGAGACAGAGGCCCAAACCGCCTGCACCGGAAACAGATCGGCGTCTTCGCGAAGACTCTCTCGACAACCGGACTCGGAGGGGGGGACAAATTGTGTGGGCCTAATCAAGCACCAATTGAAGCCCAACCGACTGAGTGAAGCCCAATAGCAGCGACCAAGCCAGCTGGCGAGCCCAGCTTGGCGAGCCCACGAACAACTTGATGGCCCGACGAACAAGTACGGCTCGCAGTGACGTCATCGGTTTAGAGCTAGGTTTTCACTCTCGTCATGTTATAAATAGTAGTCATTGTGTAAACAAGAGAGGCCCCCGGAAACACATCAGAGAGCGTTCGACTTATAAACTTTGAAGAGCCTTCGCCTTGTAATAAAATCCTTTTTATTTTTAAGTAAAAAATATTCGCGCTCGGCGCTTTACTTTCTCACTCATTGGACGGACCCTAGAATCTGCATCGTCAAGCGAGTGCCAAACGGTACCTAAACAGTACTCTGACCTTACTGTCCTCTCAATGAGTTTCACAATGTCTGAAGACGACAGCAAACAGAAAGAGTTGCATTCAAAAAAATGTTAAATCTCATTCGTCACACACGACGGCAATGATAACAATAGGGAATGCTGACAGAGAATCACCTCGAGCAGGGGTGCGATCACTGACTGGTAAGTGTAGGCACCATATGTCGAATATCCTATTTTCAAAAGAAAATGAGATCAGAAAATAAGAAGACTCGTTTAACTATAATAATTCCAATAAAAATGGTAATTATAATTTCATTTGTAGTGAAAATGGAAAGATTTGTAAAAGTAAAAAGGACAAGAAAAGAACTCTGATAAGAATCGTAATAATTTAATGAGTTCTACGGATTTTAATATAACTAAAAACTACAATCAATTGTCGATTCAATGTGATGATTGTTATAGATTAGTGTATAAGAAAGTCAAGATGAATGTGTGTGTGAAGAATGTGGACATTATTTGAAAGTTACAGTTACAATTTCACTTGCAGTGAAGTGGAAAGATTTGTGAAAGCAAAAATGACAAGAAAAATAAAACTAATAAGAATTATATTAATTAAATGAGTTGTAAGGATTTCCATAACTAAAAACTGTCAATTGTGAATTCAGTGCATATTGTGGTTTAACCGAAAACCAAAAACCGAACCGAAATAACCGAAACCGAAACCGAACCGAATATTATGAAACACCTATTGGATATTGAATTGAGATAACCGACATAACCGAACCGAAACCGAACCGAATCGAAACCGAATGGATAACCGAACGGATAACCGAATATCCGAAATACGATCCATATACTTAAAATATTATTTATATTTATATTTAAAATAACTAAATAATTAAAATCAACCAAATATTAGTAAAAACCGAATTATCCAAATGTTTTTATCCAAAATATCCGAAATTATCCGAATTATCCGATATTATCCGAAGTTATCCGGTTTCTTATCCAAATTATCCAAAAAATATAAGAAAAACTGGAACCGAAACCGAAATAACCGAAACCGAAATAACCGAACCGAAACCGAACCGAAACCGAACCGAATTTTATGATTAACCAAACGGTTACTAAGTCTCTATAACCGAAAAAACCAAAAACCGAAAAAACCGAACCGAAACCGAACCGAATTTTATGATTAACCGAACGGTTACTAAATCTCTATAACCGAAAAAAACGAAAACCGAACCGAACCGAACCGAAAAACCGAACGCCCAGGCCTAGACATTAGTGTTGGAATATAAAACCCGACAAATTAATTTATGTCTAGTAAGTTATCATTAACATGCCCATAAAAGTGAAAAAAAAACATCAAACCGATGTTAATAGAATGACTTTTTGATGTAAGAAAGAAAAAAAACATCACCGATGTGGTTTTAATAGTTTTTTTATTTATCTATATTTTATATGTAATTATCCATTTAAAAAAAATATGTTCGTAAATAGTATGGCTACGTACAACACAAAGCTAATCTAATTATTGCTTATCTAGCTAATAATCGATTGGTCTAATTATTAATCCAAACTTTTTGACATCGATGTTAAATTAGTCAATTGACAGGAATTTTGGTATGTTTAACATATGGTTGTTATAACTTTAAATTCTTAATCATGAATTACTACTAGTCTTTTGGCCAACCTCGCGCTTGCGCAGGGACGTGTTTCTTTATTTTAGATTTCTTATGTTAATAGCTTTTTTCTAAATCTAATAATTACGTATTTTATTTGTTACTATCTTTTTTTTGAAACACAACCTTAATTTCATTACTTTTAGTCTTCTTCAATACAAAGGTAAGAGGGAATTATACATCCTCTTTGGCAATAAACATAAGCAACAACATAAAAATAAGCTAAGCATGATAAATCTTCTGAAGAAGCTGACAGCGAATTCAAGACGATGCTTGAATGCGTCGGAGGAACCTTCACGACTAAGTCGGAGAGCAGTGGAATAGTCACATAGTGTGACGTTGGAGTCCAGACCCCATCTACGAGAGCTACCAAGGTAACTTCGCTTGTATCTTCTGGTCCCGTGGAGACCGCTCCGCAAGATGACAAGACGATGAAAGAACTGGAACACATGCTCGGCCACAAATCCGAGAAAACACCTCTTGCAACAGGAAGAGAAAGTGGTGATAAAGTTTTCTTCCTTGAGAAGAGATATGACAGTATACATGGAAGGAAGAATCCGACGAACCCACCGGGAATTTTAGAACACATAGCCCAAAACCAAGACGCCATTGATAGCTGGATCTCTTTTTCTTCAAAATATTTGGGTCTTGGCAGGAAGCTTTTAGACCTGACATCGGCGCCGAGCAAGTGGCCGCGGGAAAATATTCGCCGGAGCGGAAACATACCATCGCCGAGGAGGAACCACGGCGGGGAAGAGAACATCACTTTAGAGGGTGAATAGATTGGAACATCATTCCATAAATTCAGATCTGACCTTGTGATGCTTTTGGATCTGGCGCTGGTGAGATGAGGAGCCACAAGACACGGTGGTCCGTGTATGAAGGAATTTGTACAGGTTTTAATCTCATATTAAAACAACCCTAGAGAAAATTCTAAGCCACGGATCATGTGTCAATTGAATCTGCAGCTCCTACCACCACGTTCTCTGAATCAGAAACCACCACCATGTTTGATTTAAATAAAAAAAAACCCACGATTCTTCTATTTCTCAAAACTAAAACTCCAATTTTTCTCCCACTATCACCACGATTTTCGCTGGAACGGATCCTCAAATTGTAAGCCATTAAATCTTCTCTTTTCTCCAAAGAAACACAATTAGTTGCACCTCTTTCTCTAACCCACTTCATCGTTTTCTCTGGGATTCCTCAGCTTCTGATTTCACCGTTAAGTTTTTTACTCTGTTCGTCTTCTTCTTCTTCAGAGAAGAGATCTAAAGGATTCAGGTTTGCATCAATCCTCTGTACAAATTCATCTCCTAATTTTAGCTATATATGTGATTCTATGTTCTTTCTCCAATCTTTGATTTCTTCAAGTATCGATTCAGTTTATTCGGTTCTTCAGATTTCCTTTGTGTGTGTCTTTTGAACTGTGTATTTTTTTCAGATTCTTTGTTATGTATTGCAGCTGATTCGCAAACTCTCGATTAGCGTCAAAAATTCACTGATCCCTTTTGGCTTCATCTAACACGAAGCACTAGAAATGCTCCATCTGATCTAGCATCAGTTAGATGACGAATCTTTTCTACTTTCAAGGAAAAAACCAATTTTTTTTTACAACCCACCATGATCGTGCATATCATGGGCCGGTAATATGTTTGCAGATGCAAGAATTGGTTTTTCAAATTGGCGTAAAAGAACTGCTGAATGTATTGGGACGTTTCATTGTTTGTCAAGTTTCTATGTTTTTAATTGATTGCATCTGCAAACATATCATTCATTCTCTAAATTTTCTTTGTATTGATATCTCACTCGCTCACTCTCTCTTTTTCAGCTTGGCCTTCCTCACATTAAATTAGAGAACATAAGCTGTTTGTGACCTCAACAAATTATCACATAATAGGTACATCTTCTTCTCTTACTCTGGTTCCTAGATTACCGGATGATCAAAATCATAAACGTTTTCCTTTTTGTTTTCATGTAGTTTTTTGTCATCTTTCTCCATACATATGTTCTTTATTCTCAGGAGATCTTCTCATATTTTTCATTTTTAGCATCTAACTGATGCTAAACAAAAAGAGAAATGGTTTGAAGATTAAAACTACCAAAAGAGGTAAATCTTAATTAGTCGTTCTGAATTGTATCAATTCAACTTATAATTTCTCAACTACTGTTGTGTGGATTCTCTTTGAAATAAAGTTAATATGAGAATTTAATTATACTTCTTTAGATTACCTTTGTATTTTTCGTGTTGTCTTTTATTTGTTCGATTTGAAAACTAACGTAACAGCAAGGCATGTTACTGAAGCTGTTAATATCTTCTTTATCATTTACCTTATATAATAATAGCATCAAGTATTTTACACTTAAGTTGGAGGATTAAGACATTTGAATGATATTACAACTCATGTCGTTAATTTGCAGATTGTATTGAAACTGGGCAACTCCTTGCTTGAAAGGCTAAAATTTACTTCATAGCCATAAACATCGTTTACTGAATCTGCTGTAGAAACTTATGGACATTCATTCAACTAATAAAAATGTATGACTTAATCTGTTTATAGATATTTTATAGTTCATTTCCTTTTCATATATGGTCGTTTCTCTTCATTTTGGAAATTTGAAATGTTTGTCAACATCAAGTATTCACCTTAGTTTAGTGAACAGTTCACATTTTTTTGTCAAATTTCTGAGACTTCTAAGTTTTGGAAATGCAGGAATTCATGAAAAGAGGAACAAATTTCGGTTGGAGTTCATGAAAAAAGATAGAACCAGTTTCAAATTTCGGTTGGAGTTCATGAACAAACTGAAGAAACATGTCGTTTGTGATGAACACCTTAAGCTAAAATACTAACTCGAAATTTGAAGCTTTCTCAATCTTATATCATGTATTGCTCTTAATCCTAATATTATTTTTGCCTGATAAAATTTTCTCTTTAATATTAGTTTCGGTTAATTTTATATATTCACAGTGTGCTGAGTTTTGAGCATAAATGTAGATTCAGTAATAAATATGGTGTTAAACATGTTTAACTAAATGTATTAACTCTCTTTTAAAAAATTATTTTCTTATTTAATTATGCATTGATACATGTTAATATCTCATTACCAACTGAGCAAATTTTAATAAATTTTTCTTTTTAAGCATGTTCAAATTTTGATTTATGTTTTTTTAATGGGTAAAAAATAATATTTATATTATTTTATATTTATACAGATAATAATATTACTTAAAAATGCTAATATTACCAACTGAGCCAATGGTAATTAATTTTTATTTTTAAGCATTTTCAAATTTTAAATTATGATTTATATCTTAATTACATATTATTTATTTTTTTAACATAAGTTTTACAGATAATAATAATACTTAAAAAGATTAGTATTCCCAAATGAGAAAATGTTAATTAATTTTTCTTTTTCACCAATTTTCAAAATTAAAATTATTATTTTTTATTAATTCAATCTATATTTCATTTTTTTAACTATTTATACGGATAATAATAATATTACTTAAGAATCCTAATTATAACAGTATAAGTCAATGGTAATAATTTTTTTGTTTTTAAGCGTTTTCAAATTTTAAATTTTGATTTATATTGATTTACATAATATTTATATTTTTAATTATTTTTACAAATATTAATATTACTTACAAATTCTAATTCCTGTGCAACGCACAGGCTAAATACTAGTAACTCATAAGTTATAAGCGGCTTCTAGCAAAACATTATAACCGTCCAATATCATATGATTGTCTTATCTTGACATCACGACTTTACTTAGAGTAAATACAAGTATGATTTCAGGACATTCCCTTCAGTCTCCCACTTGTACTGGAATCAACTATTCCGCTAATCCCTTTGTCTCTATATCTCGATCTGACATAAGGCAAGAACTCGTGTCATCCTTAATCAACCAAATCATGTTTATCGAAATCCGATTTATACTGATGAAAGACAAACGATTGACATTCAACTCGTTTGAGCGTGGCCACGCATTTTCAGTATCAAATCTTCGATAGGCTCAGAGATATTTATCTCCCGTTATATGGGAGTGACAAATTCCATCTTGTTCCATCCCTGTTCCCTACACACTTCATGATATGCCCAATCAATGCCTTTATAGTCACCAGTTACGGCTGACATTTGACAGAGTCAAAACATACCAATTCATATGTAAGAAAACATGATGAACTCAGGTCTAAGGACTATACTCTATAGTCGTAATGAGAAACTCTTATGACACTCATATAACAATCTTGTAGAGTTCTCATTAGCGGGTCAGGTCTGATCATGTGTTCTCTAACACATATCTATGTGATTGACTTTAATACTCCTATTAATGACTCCATGAAACTTAGTCATCAGTCACCTCACATACTAGTCTCGTGCGGTTATTAATGGCCAACTTTAATAACCTCGACTATGGACCCAAATAATTTATGTCATCTATCACTTATAGACTTTCATGATCAAATCACTTATTTGATGATCTATAAGAATGCCACAAATTACTTTTGGACTATTATTTAATAACATAATTAAACAATTCTGAAACAATTTCATTAAATAAAACATAACCAAATGTATGTTAACATGAGCATCAAAACATAAATATGATAACTCCCACTAAAAACAAGATTACTGCTTAAGGAATCTAATGCCTATAGCAGTTGCATGACTCTCATGCTTCGGTCGTGGGAGTGGCTTAGTCAAAGGGTCAGCGACGTTCTCGTCTGTCGGAACTCTGCTGATCTTGACATCACCTCTCTCAATGATATCATGAATCAGATGATATCTCCTCTCAATGTGTTTGGATTTCTGGTGTGATCTGGGTTCCTTAGCCTGAGCTATAGCTCCATTATTGTCACAAAACAATGATACAGGTTCAGAAATGCTAGGAATCACACCAAGCTCAATAATGAACTTCCTAATCCAAACAGCCTCCTTTGCCGCTTCAGAAGCAGCGATGTATTCAGCCTCGGTCGTTGAGTCCGCCACGGTGCTCTGCTTGGAACTCTTCCAACTAACTGCACCTCCATTCAGACAGAAGACGTAACCAGACTGAGATCGGAAATCGTCTTTATCTGTCTGAAAACTAGCGTCCGTATAACCACTCACTACAAGCTCATCACTTCCTCCGTACACTAAGAACTTATCCTTGGTATTTCTCATATACTTCAGGATTGTCTTGACGACAGTCCAGTGACTCTCACCGGGATCTGATTGGTATCGACTCGTCATGCTTAACGCACAAGCAACATCTGGACGAGTACAGAGCATGGCATACATGATAGATCATATCGCAGAAGCAAAGGGAATCATACTCATGCGCTCTCGCTTAGCAGCTGTCGAAGGACACTGCTTCTTGCTGAGAGTAATGCCATGAGACATCGGAAGCAAGCCTTTCTTGGAATCATGCATGTTGAATCTGTGCAGGACTTTATCAATATAAGTATCCTGACACAGTCCAATCAGCCTTTTTGATCTATCTCTATAGATTCTTATTCCAAGAATATAGGCGGCTTCGGCCATGTCTTTCATCGAGAAACAACTTCCGAGCCAATCCTTTACTGACTGAAGTAACGGAATATCATCTCCAATGAGAAGTATGTCATCTACATACAGTACGAGAAATGCAACTGCACTCCCACTAGTCTTCTTGTAAACGCAAGGTTCCTCTTCGTTTCTGATGAAGTTAAACTCTTTAACTGCTTCATCAAAACGAAGGTTCCAACTCCGAGATGCCTGCTTCAATCCATAAATGGATTTGTGAAGCTTGCATACCTTCCCAGCAGCATTAGGATCAATGAAACCCGGAGGTTGTGTCATGTACACATCCTCTTCCAGAATCCCATTAAGGAAAGCTGTTTTCACATCCATTTGCCAAATCTCATAATCATGTTGAGCGGCTGTTGCTAGGAGAATCCGAATAGATTTAAGCATAGCGACTGGGGAATAAGTTTCATCATAGTCAACACCATGGACTTGCTTGAAACCTTTTGCCACCAACCTAGCTTTGTAAATCTGAACGTTTCCATCCACATCGATCTTCTTCTTGAAGACCCATTTACACTCAATGGCTTTTACACCATCAGGTAAATTACCCAAAGTCCATACTTGGTTTTGTGACATGGAACCCATTTCGGATTCAGCGGCCTTAAGCCATTTTTCGGAGTCAGGGCCCATCATTGCTTCTTCGAAAGTCGCAGGTTCGTCACTGTCAATAATCAAGAGATCATGACAATTAGTCACAAGAAATCCATATCTCTCGGGCTCGTGACGAATCCTTTCGGATCTGCGAACTTCAGGCACCACAGGCTCGGACTCTACAACTCTTTGTAGATCCAGTCGTTGCTCTTCCTGGACAGGTTGAGCAGGCTCCTGTGATTCTCGAATTTCTTCGAGTTGTACTTTACTCCCACTGTTCTTCTTGGAAAGAAATTCTCTCTCAACAAAAACACAGTTCTTAGCAACAAACACTTTGTTCTCAGATCGGTTGTAAAAGTAGTAAGCCTTGGTTTCCTTAGGATAACCAACGAAGTATCACTTATCAGATTTGGGTGCAAGCTTATCAGATATCAACCGCTTGACATAAGCTTCACAACCCCAAATTTTAAGAAAAGACAAACTTGGAACTTTTCCAGTCCACATCTCATATGGCGTCTTTTCAACTGATTTTGATGGAACTCTGTTCAGCGTAAACGCAGACGTTTCTAGAGCGTATCCCCAGAAGGATAATGGAAGATCTACTAGAATCATCATCGATCGAACCATATCTAATAAAGTCCGATCTCTCCTTTCAGACACACCGTTCCACTGAGGTGTTCCAGGAGGAGTGAGTTGTGAAACAATTCCACAATTACTCAGATGATCACTGAATTCTTGGCTTAAGTACTCACCTCCGCGATCTGATCGAAGAGCTTTGATACTTTTGCCAAGTTGGTTCTGTACTTCATTCTGGAACTCTTTGAACTTTTCAAAAGATTCCGATTTATGTCTCATTAAATAGACATAACCAAATCTACTGAAGTCATCAGTAAATGTGATGAAGTACTGAAAGTTTCCTCTAGCGCTAAAGCTCATTGGACTGCACACATCAGTATGTATAAGGCCCAATAAGTCACCGGCCCTTTCATTAAATTTGTTGAAAGGGGCCTTTGTCATTTTGCCCAATAAGCAGGATTCACACTTCTCAAATGATTCAAAATCAAATGAGTCTAAAAGCCCATCATTATGAAGCTTCTGAATCCTTTTCTCATTGATGTGGCCCAAACGACAATGCCAGAGAAAAGAGGGGTTCGAGTCATTTGTTCTTAACCGTTTTGTACTTATGTTATAGACAGGCAAAGATTGGTTAAGAATATAAAGCCCATTCTCTAATGGAGCGCTACCATAAAATATTTCATTACGATCAAAAGAACAACACTTGTTTTTAATCGAAAAATGAAAATCTTCTAAATCCAAAACAGAAATAGAAATGATGTTTCTGCTAACAGCAGGTACATAGTTGCAATTATTTAATTCTAAAACCAAGCCTGACGGCAGAGACAAATGATAAGTTCCTACGGCTAATGCAGCAACTCTTGCTCCATTCCCAACGCGCATGTCCACTTGTCCCTTCTCCAGCGTTCTACTGTTGCTTAGACCCTGCATATTAGTACAAATATGAGTGCCACAGCCGGTATCCAATACCCAAGATTTAGAACCTGAAGTAGTAACATTTACTTCTATAACATAGATACCTGGAGAAGTCGTCTCAAACGTCTTCTTTGAGTTCTTTAGATCTCCCAGATACTCTTTGCAATTTCTCTTCCAATGCCCAGACTTATTGCAGTAATGGCATTTATCAGCATCATTAGGGCCGCGTTTGGACTTGGAAGAGGCCTCAGGCTTGTCCTGATTCTCAATCTGGACTGCCTTAGCCTTTCCCTTGTTCTTAGCGGATTTCTTAAACCTTTTACCCCCTTGTACCAAAAGTACATTAGGGGTGCCCTTCTTGACGTTTGGCTCAGCTGTTTTGAGCATGCTATGCAGTTCAGTCAAAGTCTTTGTCATGTTGTTCATGTTATAGTTCATAACAAACTGATCAAAACTTGACGGCAAGGACTGCAGAATGATGTCCGTAGCCAACTCTTGGCTAAGGGGACAATCCAGTTTTGCCAAGTTATCAATATAACCCATCATCTTGATGACATGTGGGCTAACTGAACCATCCTTTGGTAGCTTGCAGTCAATGAGAGATTTAACTGTCTGGTATCTCTCAGTTCGTGCCTGCTCCTGAAACATCCCTTTCAGGCTAGTGATCATCTCAACTGGCGACGCCACGTTCTCGTATTGCTTCTGCAAGTCTGAGTTCATGGTAGCCAACATGAGACAACTCACATCGACCACATCATTTTCTCAAGGAAACATCCATTTTCTCAAGGAAACATCCCTTTCAGCGTGTGCGACATTGGATTTCGGTTTCTCAAGGAGAACCTTCTCAATGACATATTCCTTTTTCTCCTGCTTAAGAACAATTCTCAAGTTCCGATACCATTCGAAGAAGTTCGATCCATTAAGCTTGTCCTTCTCAAGGACGGATCAAAGTGAGAATGTGTTTCTGTGAGGGGAACCAGACATAGCTGAAAACACAAAAAGAGAGTTTAGTTTCGATGTTCAAGAAATGAGAAATCTTAACAATTAAGAAAACTCGCATTATATTCAAAACAATTTTCCTCAAGTTGAATATAATTATCCAAGATCCATATTTTACTAAAACTTGAGTGAGCTTTGGCCCATCGCCCAAACTTTAGCTATTTAGGTAAGCAACCCTTTGCTAATTATATCATATATAATTCTTGGTCTCGGATTGATATCTTATATCAAATGCAATCCTATATCTCTGAGCCCAAAACTATTTTGATAGCCCAGTTAAGCAAACCAATCTTTTAAGTCACGCAGTAACGATAACAACCTGCCTCACTCGTGTAATTGCGGACACCCTGCTTTGGCAGACCCATCACACAATGAAACGAGCCTTGACAGTTGATAAGATTGGGAAGACATCAAATGCTTAATATTAGGATTGAGGAACGGAACCTTAAATCTAGTTTATATCATTTATATATTCTAGATATTTCAACTTGTTTTAGACTTTTAATTTTTCTTAAGTTAAACAAGCTTGGAACGCGAATTCTGAACTAGTGTCGATCGACACCAGATCAGTCGACACAACTGGTTTGTGTTAACCGACAGATTCCGAGTCGGTTCAATCGCGATAAACAAATTAACCGATTAAACCGATCGAACCAATCGCAATAACCGACCGGTGTCGATCGACACTACATTAGTGTCGGTCGACACCAACCGAATCGAATCAAAAGGCGATAACCGATTTACCGCTTGAACCGATCGCGATAACCCGGTCCAATCCAATTGAACCAATCACGATAAACCGAGCGGTGTCGATCGATACAACTTTTGTGTCGGTCGACACCAGTGGTTTGAGAAAAGACGATCAAAGATCGTGACCTAAAGATTTCACGCGAAAACCCGAGTAGTGTCGATCGACACACACGTGGTGTCGATCGACACCCTTTTCGCACGAACCCTAGATGAAACGATTTTTGAACATAAATTATCTAGCATGTAACTCTTATATATCAAATATATCTCAGTTTAAATTCTACCAATTCAATTACATGCAGGAATTTGTACAGGTTTTGATACAAATAGGCTTTGATACCACTGAAGGAATTTGTACAGGTTTTAATTTCATATTAAAACAACCCTAGAGCAAATTCTAAGCCACGGATCATGTGTCAATTGAATCTCAATAGATCTCGAAGATACCTGGAGATTAGGCAGCGGAAGATGATCAGGTATTCGAGATTAGGAGTGCCTCAAGTGCTACGCCTCTACAGAAGTCCACACGCACACAAACTGGACGACAGGGATGCTAGTGCCTTTGCGAACGGTTCGCCTTGGGATTCTCTCTGCGTTTCTATGACGGCCAGGAACTTCTATCTCTCTCAAGGTCGTGCCCTATATCCTATATATATAGGCGACATGAGAAAACCTAGTTGACCGATGGACCGAACCGACTTGATTTAAATTAAATCAAAATCTGGTTTCTGATCCCGAGTGGTGTCGATCGACACTAGCCATTGGTGTCAATCGACACCCTCACAGAAACTCGATACTAACGTATATCTTATATACATTGATAGTGATCATTACTCTAATGATCAAACCCAATTTATATTATCCAGTTTGCTTAGGTGTGTGACCCTATAGGATCATATGATGATGGTAATGAGTTCATAACTCATAAGTTATAAGCGGCTTCTAGCAAAACATTATAACCGTCCAATATCATATGATTGTCTTATCTCGACATCACGACTTTACTTAGAGTAAATACAAGTATGATTTCAGGACATTCCCTTCAGTGTATACAAAGCTCCAAATGCGGTTGAAATATTTGGACCAAATCAACAACTTGACTTGATCTACAGCAGCCTAAAAGAGGGACAAACGGATCTGAACCCGAAGCCCATAGCCAAGCGGCGGCGAGAGAACCCTCTCGACTCATCGCTGGAGGAAGAACCAATCCGGGGGGAAAGACCATCGGGAGAAGCAAAAAGAAGCATCGAAGCTCTCGTCTCCGTCGTAACATCAAACGAGATCTAAACCCACCGACAATACACAACAGACGCACCGGTAACAAACAAATTAAAACGTGAGACAAGAAGTAGATGAAGCAGGTGACGAGCAGCGCCGGCGAGGAGGCTCGGTGCCAACGACGGTGAGAAAACTCATCGCCGGCACCGGGAGACATTGGTTTTGGAGGCGCCTTGGAGTTCGTGCCTGAGAGTGTATTAGGGCGAACTAGTAATGGAGTAGATCTTTTTTATTTGTTACTATCAATATTTTTGTCTTCTATTGTGTTTGTTTTAGTGTGTAATTTTTGTTGTTTAGTTTGTTTCTTTCTTTGATAGGTGGATTCAGTTGCCGAACCTTCATGCTCTACTAGATAACAGGAAAACTAAGATTGGAACCAAAGCCAAGTGCAAGATCTTGAACTGAATCTGTTGATACAACAGGGAAATGCTTTTTCCTCTCAACTTGTACAGCCAAACTCTCCTTAAGAGCCATCACCACTTGACTCATTCCAGGTCTCTTGCTAAATTTTTTCCACACATGCAACGTAAGCCACAGTTATTTCTACGGTTGTAAATGCAGAGTTTGGATCCATAGTGTCCGCAAAGAGTCAGGTTAAGAATCTCTGCAATGATTTCTCTAGAGAGTAAAGATTGAACCCATTGACTTATATGCATCCTTTCCTCATTCTTTATGATCGCTGGTTTTGCACTAACGATCTCTAATAGAACTACAACGAAACTGTACACATCGCTCTTCTCAGTTAAAATGTTTGATAAATAATACATGCATTGAAAGATGAGAACCAAAAGACGTAAACGGATTAGAGTTTTTTCAGAAGTTTAGCAATGATTGGAGCTTTAGGGTTTAGAATATTTCTCGTCCTCACATACGGCGCCGAACTGTGAGAGACGAAACTCACACAATCAAAACTTATATTAATGGGGGCAGGACCGAAAATGTAAAAAGATGATTTTATTAGATATTTTTCTGAAATACAAGAAAATTCGCAAAAGCTTAATGTCATATTTTGCAAAAGCTCTTATACTCGAATTGGGATGATTTCAACCTAGTACAAGCATACATATATATACTAGGAGACCTAGCATGCTAAAACTCTTTGTTAGCGATGTGGGACGTTGGTAACTCTGGTACTTTAATGAATTTGATTATGTTGGGCTTGACTTGAGGCCCAATTTTTGTGAATAGTGATCCATGAACAGTTCCGTGTGAACAGTACCCGCGTGAACAGTGTTTCGTGAACAGGGTGATTGTTGCTTGGATTGATGTTCTGCTCCCTCAATCTTTCTTTAAGATGGAATTGGTGAGCTGGTAGTGAGTTACGATGGTCTAAAGACAAGTTTTCTGGTCCTTGGACAAGTCTTCAGCTCGCTCAATTGCTCTCGGAGGGAGTTGGCGAGCTGGTTTTGTTATTGGACAAGTCTTTAGCTCGCTCAATCAGTCTCAGAGGGAGTTGACGAGCTGGTTTGGTCATTGGACAAGTCTTTAGCTCGCTTAATCGCTCTCGGAGAGAGTTGGCGAGCTGGTTTGGTCATTGGACGAGTCTTTTGTGTAAATATTTAGAATTCTCGGCTCATCAATCTCCGAGGGGTGTGTTTTGACACCAACATTGTATTTTGGCCAGTTATAAACTTTTTAAATGACAAAAAAAAAAGGAAGCTAGTCACGTGGACATTGCACGATTGCAACGCAGTGTGCGTTACATAAAGTGTTCTTGATAGCATTTAAGCGATAAACCCCATTTTCGGCGATGCCTACACGCATGCTTCACCTTTTGCAAATTGTGCCACTCAGATTTTAATATCATAAAATATATTCTTGTTTCAAACGTTGACTTATTGACCTTCTTACACTGCAGTGATTGCTTTCATACCAATTTTTTTGTTATTGGAAGCTAACTTTAAGGAATTAAAGTGGCACATTATAGAAACCATAATATAAATAACCAAACTTGAGATCGCAATTAATTTTTGTGTCTTTTGAACAAAAAATAAAATAAATAAATTGGTATTCTAACACTCCCCTATGACTCGCTAAATTAGTTATTTGATTTAGTTAAAGAGACAGCTTAAGCTCTCCTCATCCTTGCTAATGACCGCCACTTTTGTTGAAGGATTAACAAGAAACCCAAGATTTTGAGCTCCGTAAGCTTTTCTTTTTATTCCTCTTGTTTCGTTTGTCCTTCACATTTTGCCATTTCGAGTTCATCTGGGTTTCAAGAGATTCGAAACAAGAAAGGAAAGAAACTTTGTGATAAAAGAAAGTTGCGAACTCCCTTTAGCTTGATCCGATTGAAGTTTCCGACCAACATTTGATGATCTCTATAAGTGTTTCCGACCAATCTTGAATCTTGATTGTGTCATTTGTGTGTTTGGGTATAAATACTGATGAATCCTCCAAGATTGTGAATTGAGGTACTTTGTGATTTAAGTTTAACGTGTTCTTGATCTTCTATTTGTTGCTTTTTTTTTCAGGTATCACTAAATATGAATCAGAAAAGAAAAAGCTTGTCTCTTCGTCGCTTGTTCCCTTTCGTCTTCTTGCTTGCAATAGTTTTCCTTATAGGGAATGCGTTTGTTACAGTAGACTACAAAGAAGTATATACGACTTTCTTCTGTAAATTTGACTGCAAATTTTAAGCATAGTATCTTAAATCTTGAAATATAAAATATTTTGGTTATAATAATTGACAGGGCAGTATCTCTGGATGGAGTTCGGTAATTAGACTGAATCTTGGAAGACTGAAGATGTGCAAGGTCTGGTCCGTTGATAAGCACAAAAGCAAGTTCCTTGTCTATCTGAAATATTGACACCTTTCATGTAACTTTGCTTGATTAGACACAAGTGAGGCCTCTTGGAAGCGAGACATTACCGAGAGGCATTGTTGCAAGTACATCTGACTTGGAAATGAGACCGTTATGGGGCGCAAAGCGCAATAAGGTGCTTACTCGTTGCCAGCTATTTCCTCAAGTTTCTCTTTAGGCATTCGTTACCAACTATATCTTCTGTTTCTTTGCTCAGAGACCAAAGCTGAACTTATTGGCTATGGCTGCCGGAATCAAACAGAAGGAAAGTGTTAACAAGATTGTCAAGAAGGTACACCCTCGGAAACTACATGAAACACATTTGATGTTTTGATGTCTCAATGTCTCCAAAGTTCCTCATGTGGCAGTTCTCATCAAGTGAGTTCGTTGTGATGCTGTTTCATTATGATGGCGCCGTGGATCAATGGAAGGAGTTTGAGTGGAGTGAAACTGCTATTCATGTTTCTGTTGTAAACCAAACCAAATGGTAACTGTCTTGCTACTAAATCATAAATCATAGATTTGTTAGCATTTGTCTGTACAGTTTCAGTATCTTTCTCATTCTTGTTAGGTGGTTTGCAAAGCGTTTTCTACATCCCGATATTGTCTCAGCATATTCTTACATTTTTCTATGGGATGAAGATCTCGGTGTTGACCATTTCGATGCTAAGAGGTAAAAACTGTCACTTGTTTGTAATTTGATAAACATGTGAAACTGAAGTATATTTATCGTATCTTCAGGTATGTTTCAATTATTAAAGAAGAAGGGCTTGAAATATCACAGCCGGCTCTTGATCCCAATTTGTCTGAAGTGCATCATCAACTTACCTCACGGGACAAACAATCAAGAGTACATAGGTACTTCTTTCATGTTCCAATATTTTCTAGCAAAGAGAAGGAAGAATCAATGTATCTTACTGCAATGTTTTGCTGTATATCAGGAGAACATACAAAGTCATTGGTAAGACTAAGTGCAACGAGAATAGCACTGGACCTCCTTGCACGGGGTAAAAAGAACTTAATATTCTGTCTCCGTCTTCAATGAAAGGCATAATTTAACTCATTAAGAAACTCTCTACTTACAGATTTGTTGAAATGATGGCTCCTGTGTTCTCCAGAGCAGCATGGAGATGTACATGGCATATGATTCAGGTATTGGCATTAGGTCACAGACTAATGGAGATCCTCACCATCTGTATGCTTTGAGTTGTTTCATTGCTGTTTTGTTCTTTTACAGAATGACTTAAACCATGGATGGGGTATAGATTTTCAGCTTGGATATTGTGCACAGGTAAGTTGTGACTGCGCCAAGCTAATGCATCCTTTTTTGTTGTTTTTCGTTTTTGTCTTCTCAGTACTGTGTTGTTGCTTTATCTAAATAGGGTGACAGAACCAAAAACATCGGCATTGTTGATTCAGAGTATATACTTCATCTTGGTCTTCCTACATTAGGAGGTTCAGCTGAAAACAAGGTTTGATACTGGTTCTCTTGCCAATTCTTTAGCCTAGACTCATTTGTAAAGTAACTATAGTTACTACATATAAGCAGATGGATTCGGAACAACTTGACAAGACCAAGACTGAGGATAGTTCAGACAAAGCTGTATGCAATTCTTTACTGTAATTTGCTCTCTTAGTTTTGTCATTTTAGATATCGAGTTATAGTCTAATAACTCTTGTCTTGCAGAAACCATCATCAACTTCTCAAATGTTATCTGCTAGATCTGAGGTAAACTTCTAACCATAGAGTGGTTTGTATGGCTAAAACCTCTACTCACAAAACCGTTATTACATAGGTTCGGAAGCAGACTTACGCCGAACTGGAGACTTTTAAACACAGATGGAAAAATGCTGTCAAGAACGATGAGTGCTGGATAGACCAATTCCAAACATAGAAGATTGCTTTTTCTGGACAAAGTTATACATTCATAGAAGCATAGGAGTACCCAAAAGACACCAAATAAGCAAAAAGAGAAGGAGAGATGAGTACACAAGATGGCAGTTAATGGAGGTATACATGTAGGCAAAAAGAGAAGGAGAGATGAGTATACATGATGTAGCTCAAGTTAGATTCTCTTTAGGATGTTACAAATTTATACTAGAATCTTATATTTCCCAATTTATAGGGCCTCAAAGTTTAGCACAAAAATCTTTCTAGTGACTTATATATATACCACTGGAAATACACAAGATTGTGAAATAAAGCTGAGTTTTTTTTTTCTACTTGTGCGTGACTCTTTGCGTTTCCTCTGTCTTCTTTCTGAGTAGCTTCAATTACATAAGAGCAGATTTGCTTATGATTCTTGAGATGATTCCTCCAATCTCCTCTCCACAATCTTCTTGTACATGATGGCCAGCCTAATAAAGGCAAAATCATTTCAAGTTAGTTTTGTTGTTTAACGATATGACTCATGGATACAAGGGAAAAAGCTGGTACCATTGGAAGTTCAACGAGATTATGTCCCGAACTCTTGCAGAACTCTTCAACTCCTTGATAGCTCAGCCACTTGTCTCTCTGTCCCCAGCACACGGTGGTCGGGATTTTCCAGTCTTTATCCATCAGTGAGGTTCTCATTTCTTCTGTATAGCCCTGTGGCAGGTAATATCCATAAGAACATTCCAATCTTTCTCTAGATATCAACTTGAAAAGTCTATAAGGAACCTTAAGCTCCTTCTTCATGGCTCTGCTGATGGCGTTAAGGGCAAAACCAGAAGAACCTGATGTAAGATAAGGTCTTCGGTAAACCATCGCATCGTCTTCTTTCATTTTGTAAGGACCACAGCTCGTCAAAGGCTTGTCACTTGCTCTTAGAGGATCCTATTGGTTTTAGATTTTATTTCAGCAGATGCTTCACAGGAGCAAACACATAGAAGCAATTTTGATGAAACCAACCTGAGAGAAAATCTCCCCGAGCAGAAAGTTGCTGAATACAGACAAGGTTGATGGAAGTTTAGCATGTTCGGGTGTGAGCTGAAACCACGAAAGGACAACCTCTCTTAGTTAGTTTGAAAGCAAGACAAGGAAGTGGTTTAGTTTTGATTCCAGTTCTTTCTATAGTTTCCTTACAGGTGGGTTCAAGAGTATGAGATTCTTGATCTTCTCTGGTCGGTTTCTTGCGTATTTAACTGCAGCAGTTGAGAAGTAACCCTGATAAAAAAAAAGACCAATAAAGAGAAGCTGACACTGAACATATTTGAAATAAATAGCAAAAGAAGTGATGCTACTTACTTGCACAACCAGCGAGACCTTACTGGTAGTTACTTCATCAATGAATGACTCAAGCGAGGAAACATACTCTACAAAGCCACAGATTATTTTATTTAATCTAAAGAAACTCTCACGGGTTTAAACTCTCTTTACAAGCCGGGTTTGAAGAACATGTTACCGTCCAATGTATAGTTGAATCCATAACCAGCCTGAGGCTTGTCAGAAAACCCAAATCCTGTCGTTACAAAGAGTCAGAGAAAATTGGTCTTTTAACAAAGGAGAAAGCATTTAGGACAAAGAGTTACCTAACCAATCAAAAGCAATGGCTCGGTAGTTCTTTGATAGCACGGGAAGAGCTTTCCTGTAAGAGTAAGCCTATTCACAAAAAAGGGTCAAAATCTGTAACTTAATCAACAAAGCTTAAGAACTTTTTTGGCTGATGAATAAGTTCTAGATTCTGTTGGTACAAAATGAGTAGTTGAGGATTTGTTTGACAATATTTCCGTTAACTTATTTGCGGTAAGAAGATGGATGTGTTTTGAGTGATATTATGATTTACCTGAGATGGGAATCCATGTATCAGTATAACAGGAGGCCTGTCTACATTTCCAGATTCTACACAAAACCATCTATGGGAACAAAGTCAAGGACCATAAAAGCATATTACTGTTAAGACAAGAGATCAGAAATATTTGGAAACAATAAGTGCGTTTTACCTGAAAACATCTTTTGAAGCTTGAGAGCTAGCTCCCATTGTTAATCCAAAAATGGGATCTTTTGCTTCTGCACCAGATCCACCAACTCTATGAGCTTTAACCTGATGAAAATTTGCAGAATCACAATGTTTTTATCAGAACAATGTGTTAAACTGAAAGTCAAGAAGAAAGCATTAATTTTCCTACCCATTTTCCTTGCTTTAACCATTCGTCTGATGGACTCGGTTGATCCGAATACTTCCCTAGAAAAGAAAAAAAAAAACAACCTTTTTTTTTCTCCAGTTAAATGCCAGAAAAAAGGGAAATTTAGTGATAATTTGTAATAAACCTCCACTGAAGGAGAATCCATCTCCAGCAGAAACAGGAGCATCAATAAGATAGTCCTGTTAAGAAACGAGTTCATTAGTGCTCAATGTTTTTCTAAACTGATTCGATTACGAGCGTACATCTTTGTTATTGGACTTGCAGATGAATCCGTGATGTTTTGCAGGAGAAAATCTGGAGAAGAGATACGAAGCAGGTGATGCAGAAGCCGAAGTAAGAGATGATCGGAGTTGATGAGTGTGCAAAAAGTTAGGGTTGTGAATATGAACGGCCATTTTTATCTTTGTTTTTGCTATATGAGAGAGAGAGAAAAGGGTTGGTTTAAACCGTTGGTCCTTGGTAGGAGAGAGAGTGAGATAGCCAGATAGGCTTTATGTGGTTGACTGGTACTTCCCAGTTTCGCCGTGACGGAGACATCAAAATTTTTCTTTTGCGTCTGTTAGCGCATTAAACTGCGTGCCGTTTTCTCTACATTAAAACGCCTCGTGTGTTTGTTTGGCTCCCGAAACAGAATAAAATGGACATTCCTTCGTGTCACGTTAGAACAGGCGGACCTAGCCCGTTTAGGCCCACCTCTGTAGGGCCATATTTGTTTAGGCTTTTTTTACTGTAAATCCGTTTAAGTTAACCCATTTAAGCTCGTACATTTAGGTTATGTTAAGCAGCTTAATGCATATCCGTTTAAATGTGTTTGAGCTCTTTTTCTTTTTTAATTGCACAAAACTCATGTTTATTTTTCGGAAACTTTTTGATTCTTTTTGATTAAAAAATATTGTACCAAACATATGTAATCAATTAATCAATAAGTTTTGAACTCAACTAAATTTAAACCTTAATGTCTGA